>BQNB010048397.1:1474-42585 GCA_026074375.1 Tanacetum coccineum | reverse complement strand
CTATCTTCCTTTGATCAACATTAGGGACAAGTTCCTCTTCTCCAACTAATTCATTCAAAAGAGTAAATCTATTATAAGAACTGCTTCCTACATCATTCATATTTTCCTTTCCTACTGTCATACCCTCACTATTATCATTACCTTTGCTTTTTTCCTCAATGATCTTCCCTTTTTGACTTTCTTCCTTCTCAGTCTGACTTTTTACTCCCATATCCCTATTAACTCCATTACTTGTACCTCCCCTTTTAGTGTCCTGCTTTTTCCTATAGTCCCATCTTCCAATATTCCTATATCCATTATAACCTCTATTTTGATCCTCATAATTTCTTCTATTAACAAAACTTCCATTATATCCATTATACCCACTCCATTTGCTATTGTTCTGAGTCTCCTTAGCATAGTTCATTTTCCTATTTTGCACAGCAGTAAAAGGTTTCTCAGCATTCAGCTTACCCTCCTCTCTTTGTCCCTCATTTACTACTTTTTCCTTCAATCTGCAACCTTTGTTATCATGTCCAAAAACCTTACATATATCACAACAAGTTGGTTTCCAAGCATATTCCACCTTAATAGTCTTAGTAAACTTGTCATGACATTTATTCCCTTTATAAACCACCTTAATTTCCTGCTTCAGTTCCTTTCCAGCATCAATCTCAATAAGAACTCTAGCAAAACTCAGTCTCCCTTCACCTTTAGCACACATTTTAGCAGTCATCTCATCCATTATGATTGGTTTTCCTAGACTACTTGCCAGTGCACTAATTCCTTTCACACTCCATGCTTCCATAGGAACATTCAGAATTTTGACCCATATTGGCAATTTACTAGGTTCTGCTTTATCTAGCACCATTCCCACTCTCCATTTCTGCACAAACATTGGTTTATTATTCACCAGCCATGGTCCATTGCTAACTACTTCATCCATTCCTTTATCATCTTGAAACTTGAAGAAGAACACCCCTCCATCATTTTTCAAAATGTCAATAAAACCATACTTATTCCACATTCTCCTTAGATGGTATCTGGCTTCATTGTATGTAACATATCCTCCTATGAAAAAACCACACACAGTATTCTTCCATTTCTCACACCCTAATTCAATCATCTCATCATTAAGAACTACCACTTCAACACCATTTTCTCCTAGTTCAGTAGATATTTCCTCTAGCTTGTTCTCAATTTGGTTAGCTTTCACAATATCAACAAATCTCATGTTCCAAACACCCCCACTGCTTTCCTTCTTATGATACAACTTACTATCACTTTGGTTACCAACTTCATTCATTTGCACAGCCTTTTTTACACTTCCATTACACTCATCATCATCATTTCCACATTCATTAAAAGCCTTTACTCCTTCTCCTGCCTCATTTTCCAAAACCTCTTTGTTATCATCAACCTTATTCCCTTCTTTATCACTAACAGAAGAAAATCTAACATCACTTAAGTTCTTATCAGAATTCTCATACTCATTACTTTCTATCTCATCAATTTCCTCAATTCCACATCTGCCCAAAACAAACTCATCCTGACTCTGTTCCCCTCTATTTCCCCCATTTTTATGCTCATTCATTTTTTTACTTACCACCTCACCATCATTTATTTCAGATACCTGATCTTTATTCTTAGTTTTTGTAGTATTGATACTGTGCACAAAATCCTCAAGATTATGAGGGATCTTATGCCTACGTTTAGATCTCATTTCCAATTAGGGTTTCGAAATTGGGAAAAATCAAAAAATGACAAATTAACAGCAAAAAAACTTGAAATCACAGCAAACAATCGAGAATAATATCCATCAAATCATACCAGACAACACCATCTCCTTGATTTAAAATCTGAGATTCCAAATCAATTTTGGCGGGAAAGTGCTGTTTTCAATTACACAAATCGAACCAGTAAATCAGCCTAAAAACACTATCAATGTGATCGGACTAAAGTGTAGATTCTAAAAATGTAATTTTTAAAAGGATTTAATGGTTGGATCTTTAGTAATTGTGATTTAAAGATAAATCTTGTTAATGGTGGAAATTGCGAGAAAAGCGGTTCAAATTAGAGTACTTATTAAAGAAGTAAATTATGAAGCTAGTAGTATATGTATATGGCTGAATATAAATTTGATCTTTATGTTTAAACTGATATTGGAGGGGTAAGCCAAGCTTAGGCTATAGTGCAAGACCAAAGAAACTCGCAAAGACCCCAACAACAAGCTATTGTGGTGGGTTTCCCAATAAAACATAAGATTAATATTAAGTGAGCCGATGGCTCACATATCAGATATTAAACTGATAAGAAAAGGTTGAAATTGCTCAGAAAAAGGGACCCCCCTCTGCAGGTTTTGAGGACTATGAAAAATCCCAATCGTTTCAACTATCTGCTAAGAGAGCGTTTTTCCTAGGATTATTCACATGAGGTATTATATCTTTATCTGTTATTTTCCATTCCATTTTTTATACTTGCGGTATATCAAGTGTGTAGATGACTTGTAAGCCAAATTGTCTATTGTGGCTCATGATCACGGGTGTTAAGTGTTTAAACTTGTATAAGAAAATAAAAATATTGCAGCAACATTTGTTTGTTGCAGACTGCACTAGGCAATGTAGAACAAGAGTTAACAATATTAGTTACTCGTATAGTAATATAGTATAGTATGCAACTTAAATCATCCCGTAGTGAAATATACACAGCCTTGCAGTAGGCAAAAGAAGAATAAATCAATATAGTGAAAATAGGTGAAGCCTTGCAGTAGGCAAAAGAAAACAAGAGTTATAAACTTGCATAGGCAAGAGAGACTAGATAAATAACAAGTCAAACACCAAATGTACCATATTTTGAAAATACATGTCAAAAACCAGAATAAGCCGGCCATTTTTAACCCGACACTCGACCCAATTTAGTGTTCGGGTTAATCGGGTAAACCCACCCGGATAAAATTTCGAACGCGAGGGTCGGGTCGGCTTTTTAACTTGGAAATGCAGCTATTATCATTTGGTTATCCTTCACTCTATGTAGTATGGGTCTGGGAGAGGCAATATTACATTGGAGTGTTTGGATATCAAGCAATTCTGGTTTGTATTTTCATAAGGTAGGTTCCCTAAGCCTGGGTTGGTTGGACTATTTTTGGTCTTACAAGGGGCTGCAAACATTATCTTTATATGGAAATATTTGTCTTTTGATAAGTCTAGGGGTGTTTGGATATATGGTTATGCAGAGGTATAGATGCCCTTGTATCTTGGTGTTGAAGCCTCCAGTACTCGAATCCTGACTTTATGTGTTTAATGGGGTGTAGTGGCAATTTTATACATTGAGGTTTGAATCTCTTGTATTTCTGGTGGTAGTTATCATAAGGAAGGTTTCCTATTCCTGTGGAGACTTATCTAATCCTGGTACTGTTGGATTAACTATGTTCCGAGTGCTGGTGAGGCTCATGCATTATGCTCGTAATGTTCTGTATAAGATAAGTGTCTGGTTCCTGGATGGCAAAAGCTTTTAAGTGTTTGGTTGTGCTGGATTTGATGCTCACTTCTGTGGTCATATGTTTTGCTTGTATGGTTTTCTAGTCCGATAGTCCCTTTTGGTAGACTAGTTGAGATTGTCTCTGCTTCTATTGGTTAGTTGTATGCATGTTGTATCAGTCTTTTAATGCGGCCATGGGTTATGTCCATGGTAAGCCATGATTTGACTTGTTTATATGTTTTGGTGTTAATAAAATTAGCTTTTCTTGGGAAAAAAGTAAAATAAAATAAAAATTCTACTTCATTTACATGTTTCTGTACATTTTGTTTAGCCTGATACTCATTGGACTTTGTTCATATCAACTTGAGATTCTAAACTAAATCGCATACATTATGTCATATTATAACTTTTCAGACCAACATTGAGAAAGGCATAAATTGGACGCTCAAACCTGCTACAAGGTTGAACCAAGACGAAGCTAAGAACAAGACTCTCCACTCTAAATCTTCTCAGGAGACTGATGTTTGAATCCCTGATAGTCGTACTGGAATATATAACCCTAAGGGACAAGAAAAGGTGATAAAAGGTGTTCCCGTTCATGCTGCCAAGGATTACACCGTTAACTGGTTTAATATGCGATAAGATGCATGACTTGAAAATAATAATGCTCTATAAAAAGACTTGCGACTCTTGTTGGTATATCTTGGTTTAGTTGGTTGGCTTACAAGAGACTAATCTTCAAGCCAGAGGTGAGCGAGTTCCTTTGCGTTTTTCCTATCGTATCAGAGTTATTAGCATATTGGGTAAGAGCGATTTGCTAAAAGGCCACCATAAGACATGTAAATTGTGTTGCAATAGATGAAATGCAAGTGGTTTAATTTATTTTCATTTGTTTTGAAATCAATAATCGAATTGTCTCATCTAGAGAACAAATTATGATTACTTACAAAACGCAAAAAGTTCCAACTCCATTTTTTTTTTTTTTTTTTTTTTTGAACGGCACATCAAATACATGTTTACTTACATAATTTACAAAATATTAGAGAAAGTGTAACTTACGCTGTTCACTAATGAAAAATGTAACATGTAAGCTGTTTTGACAAAAACGAAAACGAGAAATAGACATCCATTTAAAACAAACAAAAAATGTACTTTAATTTATTTTCTCACAAAAAAAGATTAGAACAAAACATGCCATATCTTCGTGTATGTGCCGGACGACATTGTGACCTCCGGATAAAAGACAAAAGTACACTAAGGAAACGACAAGGATAAGGTCCCTATCTTGCAGGTATTGTCTTTATCCCAAAGGTTAAGATTTGACTCGCCGAGTGACGTGCTGACCAAGCATCTCGGAAGCACTGAGCTGACAAGGGCCCACCTGATAGTTTCGGGTCAGATGTCAGGTCAATGCATACGACGTCATCATCACGTACATCTTTGAGGTAGTATAAGTACCCCCAAAGACATTTATTGCATTCTCAATTAATTCTTGACTACTGTAGCATTTACTCATTTATTGTCATCCCGCTTACTCAGCTTTGTCTCGGGGTCAAATATGGGGCGAGGCTAACGCGTGTTTCATTCTATGCGTAGAAACAAGGAAGAGATCTTTCATACTTGAAGAATCATAAGTCTCCAATGGCTGATAGGAAAACCCCTGTGTCCGAAAGGTGAACAAGATTTTACTTCAACAAATTGACGCCTTTTGTGGGACCTAATTCCGAACTGCCAAGAGTTTAGAATGACAGGTGTACCGGTGAAGCAAGTCGCTAGAAACGACGACAACCCAAACAACTCACCAAGTCTACAACTCATCAAGCAACACAACGAGAAATCTGGAACACTAATCGAACCGATTCGCCTGACCTTCGGTGATGAAGAGGAGGGCGATAAAGCGAAAGCCTGCGACAAAGGAACTGAAGAAGAAAAGGATGAAGATCTCCAGAAGTCGTACAAAGAGGTCCTAAAATCTCCATTCACCAGGCGAATCATTGAGTTCTCGGCTCCAAATCAACAAATGCCTAAAAATTGGAAGTTATACAACGGCTCCACCGATTTGGATGATCATGTTACCCGCATCATGGGAGCAACCAACCAAGGAGAGTGGCAGATTCCAGTATGGTGGAGGATGTTTCAACAAACTTTGGATGGTCCGGCTAGAGGTTGGTTTGATTGACTCCCAAACGGTTGCGTAGACAACTGGACAAACCTACAAGAAAAGTTCTTGGAAAGGTTTGCGCTAAGGAGGAAATGCTGTAAAGATCCGACGGAGGTCTCTAAGATCATCCGAAAGGCCAACGAGACGTTACCCGATTTTAAAGAACGTTGGACCGAAGAAATGACTTACATACAAGATGTTCCGGAGGTAATGCAAATATCAGTGTTAATGAGTAACTCCAAGTTCCCAGAATTAGCGAGGCGGTTCTCCGATCAAGTCTCAAAAACGGTGACTGAAATGATGAGAAGGGTAGATGATTTCGTCAAATCCGAAGAGGCTTACAAAAGCACCGAGTTAACAAGGGGGAAATTCCTGAGAAAGGACAAGGAACATCATACCGGGGAAGCAGGTCACCCCGTGCGACATACGGAGGGGGAAACAAGGGACGGATAACTATAATAACTTCAACCGCAGGGACCACTATCAACCCCTATGTTTCTCCCCGAACAAAAAACCGGAGGTATGGCAAGCGAAGGCAGGAAGTTAACCACCTCAGCCTTGATTCCCTAACCAAGCGACCAAAGGAGATATTGGCAACGAAACTTCAATTACAACCGCCACTGTGTCCTCTGATGATCGGAACACCAAAGAAGGAAAATATTGATGGATACTATGACTACCATGGGGAGAAAGGACACTACACCAATGATTGCTAATAGTTTAAGAGACATTTAGAAGCGGCGTTGGAGTCTAGAAAGCTTAGTCACTTGGTTAAGGATGTTTGACAATGAGGAAACGCCAGAGGAAGACAACCTGGGAATAATAATGGTAAGGGCAAGGTAATCAATATGGTATGGGCAAAGGGCGAGAATCAGAAGCGTAAGTCTCGGTGTAGTAGATAATAGAATTGGATGAACACCCCAATCACCTTTCCCCTGGTATTAGCCGACGACGTGTCAGACGAACCCTTGATAATAGAAGCTGAGGTTGTGGGTTACTTAGTGAGAAGGGTATTTGTCGATCAAGGTGTCGCCGTCCTAGTAATGTTCGAACACTGCTTTGACAATCTACCATCATCAGTCAAGGCCTGTTTAACCCCAACCCAGACGAAGCTAGTGGGTTTCTCCGGAGAGTAATTGATCCCTATAGGGAAGGTGGAGTTAGAAGTAGCATTCGGAAGTGAAGGCCTCTATCGAAGATTGATGATGAAGTTTACAGTGGTAAGAGCATCATCCCCATACAACATCATCCTAGGACGCACTGGGATAAGAGAGCTCAAGGCCGTCTTGTCTACCATTCATGTTACGATGAAGTTCCTCACTCCAATGGGAATTGCTACTCTGGTCGCCCGAACAACTTCTGTGTTTGAATGCCGACGGTTAGAGAAGAAACAAGTTGAGCAAGAAGAGAAAGCCGAAGAAGTAGAACCGGAAAGACAGAAGAAATCTACGGAAGAAGAGGTACTCATCAACACTGCTATCTCGGAGCAGAAGGTCACGATTAGGACACAGTTCTCTAAAGAATGGCGACTTCAACTCATAAACTTGCTGAAAAACAACATGGATGTATTCGCGTGGCAACCTTCAAACATAACCAGAGTCCCAAAACAGATCATCAAGCACACCCTAAACGTTAACCTCTCTATACCTCCGATGGCACATAAACGAAGAGTCGTGGTCACTGAGAAGAGCCGAGCGGTAAGGAATGAAGTTAAAGAATGGGTCAAGGCTGGTATTGTGAGGCCCGTCAAGTATCCGACCTTGATCTCTAATCTGGTGTTAGTGAATAAGGTCGATGATACATGGAAAATGTGCATTGATTTCAAGAACATCAATGTGGCATGCCCAAAGGATTATTATCCACTTCCGGAGATTGATCTAAAAATTGAAGCGGTAATGGGGTTCCTGATGCGTATTTTCTTTTAAATATTTATTTATCAAGTTTTAAATTTATAAAACTCATTTCACCTTACAAACGCACTAACGGGCAGAGAACCCGATCGTGAGTAGTGTAGTTATGGTAAATCCGGGTCGTCCCAAGAGCTAAAGGGTGGTCTAAATATGAGTTTAAATGGTTGTCACGTTTAAAAGATGTTTGTATAATTAAATTGTACGAGAATAGATGAGAAGAATGAAACTGGTTTTATCAATCAAAGGAAATGGTATAGAGGAAGGCTACTAAGAAGATGAACCCATTTAACTTAATTAAATAACCTAGGTATAATTATCTTGATCTCAAGTGCAATGTCTAATTCTTGTTTTATTAGTGGTTTTTAAAGTCGATAGACTTGAATGAGTATATTTAGTCTATCATATACTTCCTGCGATTCCGACAACATCCAAATCGAATAGGAGGTAGATAATTTCCAGGTTGTAGTGATTAAACGTCAACTATTCCAAAACATATTCTATTAACCTAAAATATTATTTATAACCCTTTTCTGAAAGAGTTCATATGCTTTTTAAGTATATTAAGTGATAAGTGCGATGACCGGTTAGTTCCTACACAAAAGGAGTTAGTGATCCTTCCTAGTACTCATTGGATCCCATATTGACATGATAATCTAATAATGGGGCAAGCAAGGTTCAAACCACCTGTACTACCAAAACCCAGGGTTACACGATAGTCAAGAAATATCTAACGAAACAATAGTTAGACAAAGAGATCAAAAATAACTACCCAAGAAATAATTAATAAATTAAATGACAAGAGTAAAATTAAACATAATAAATATCAAGCATCAACAAATTAAGCCGAGACCAAATAAATTATTAAAAATAATTAATTGAAATCAAACTTGTTAAGGAATCATGTACAAATCATGCTGAAATAATGCTCCCGATCTTCTAGTTAGATCTCGTGGCGAACCCCTACCACTACCAGGCAAGCAACATGCTTCTTTTTCCCTTTTTCTTCTTTCTGTGTGTCGCACACCAGTAAGCACCTAAAAAGAATATGCCTTGAGATATCAATTTGATATCTATCTATAATAGATATAATATGGATTAGAATCCTCTCAAGTTGAGTCAAACATGATACATCATGTTCACCAATCATAAATTAGTTAAATGTATACAACTTTTTCTTTTAATGAAAATCAAGGGCCCACTTATTTATTTCCCCTCACAAAAAACATAACATGATCAATCATGTTTGACCACAACTTGAGAGAATCTTTTTCCATATAATATTTAGTCTTATGGCGAGTTTAGTCCTTGGAGTTTGGGGTGAATAATGAAATTTTGTATAACTTTCGCACAATATTAGTCCTTGTTATTTTACGGCGTAACCAAATACATGGTTACGCCGTAACACTCCTGACGCGGCTTTCCTTCTTTATGTGATAATCTCGGTTACGGCGTAATAAATAATCATGTTGCGCTGTAACCCTTAGTTGGCAACAATATAATTTTCATAATAAAAGATTACGGCGTAACTATATGTGACATTACGCCGTAATGCCTTGTTAGCACTGAATCTTCGTAGAAAATAACTGATTACCCTCGTCAGCACCGAATCTTCGTATTAAAAAAATGATTACGGCATAACCCTACGGGACGTTACGCCGTAATGTCTTCAAAGCGTCGAAATCTTCATAATAAATGATTAATTACAGCGTAACTCTTGTTGACGTTACGCCGTAACTTTTTCGTCAGCATAATTCCATATGTAATAATAGGTTACAGCGTAATCCATGGTGCCGTAACTTCATGAATAATGCGGATTTTTATATAAAAAGCCGTTTTCCGCATCTTTTTCGTTCCATTGCCCAAATTACTGATGTGTGCTAAAACACACATCATTTATAACCCGGAAAACACTATAAATCGGACTAATAATCATGAAATATGCTTAATTATATTGCAAATATGTTTGTATTTTGTTATTATGTCTTGCAGGTACAAGGGATTGAAAATAAAGCAAAAACAGTGACTTTCGGTTAAGTTTTGAAGACGTTTACGCGTTTTTCGAGTTTAAGACGAAGTCGTTAATATTCCCCGAGCATGCCAATGAAAAGAGCACGGAAATTCGGGTCCGACGGTGCCTTCATTTCTTATTGGGCTGGCCCGACACCATTTATATGGGTCGGACCGACCCATACATATATTAAGCCCATGACTATGCCTCTTATTATCATTTCCAGCCCAAGACGTATGCTTGACCCAACAATGAGCCCAGCATTCGGCCCATCACATAGAAAGACAACCCAGCCCGCTTGTAAAAGAACTGGGCCCAACAGTTAGAGAAATATTGGAGGCCCAAATCCATTTTAATTGCTTTTACTTGACGCAGGTTTATATGTTATAAAAGGGGGTAGCAGCAGACGAATGAGATGGATCCTATCTTTTTATATCTTATCTAGTTTTCTTTCTTTTCGTGGATTAGAAGTAGAAATTAAGTAGGAGTAGATTAGAAATTAGTGTAGTGTAGTTTTCTTTTGTCTAGTTTCTCTTATTGTATTTTTGCTTATTTACAAATCTTGTAATAGCTTTTTGATAGTGCTTATTGTACCAGCTTATTGATTTTAATGAAGATGTTTAAAAGGGTGCTTATTCTCTCTTGGCTTATGTCTTTCCTTTTCCTTTCTTTTGCTTATTTTCGTTTAAGCTTTCTAAGCTTAGTTCGATTCTTTTCAGCTTATTTCTCCATATGAATAAGCTTTCTTTAGCTTATTTAGTTTAGATCTAAGCTTACATAATCAAATAAGCTCTAGCTTATTTCATTCTTTTTGTTTTATAAATCGATTTAGCTTATGTTTTTTTAGCTTAAATGTCTACTAGCTTATATTCAACTTGCCGAATAAGCTGATATAGCTTATTCAGTTTTGGATTTAGCTTATAGAATCAAAAATAAGCTTCGGCTTATTTAATTTTCATTTATTTCTTTACTTTTTCTCCTCTTTGGTTCGAATAAGCTAATATAGCTTATTTGTCTAATCACCTTTTTCTTTCTTTTTCTCTTATAATTTTCGGATTAAGCTATCCTCATTAGCTTATTCGATTTGCGTATCTATAAGCTTTTGTTTAAACTTCATTTTTACACTAATCGTTTTCATAAAAATCAATTTGTTTAGCTGATGGGTTTTAGAAACAGTTGGGCCAGGCCCATTTTCAGTTTGATGAAACATGGTATAGAATTTTGAAAATAAGGATCCTGTTTTGCAAATTCTATTTTATTAAAAAATTCGTTTAGTAAAAGTTTTAAATCTAGTTTAAGTTTAATTAGTTTATTAATATTTTGTCTTAACCTTGTTGTTTTGTGATGGACCGGTCAACTCATGAGGCGTGGAGCTTAAGGATTTAATAAGCTAGAAAGAATTTGATTATTTTCTTTAGCTTATTAAATCGGGTGGTTATCGTTTATTTGCGGCTCTTCAATTCGGTTCTATTTTCTATCCTTTTTCAATTCATTAGTGTAGCTTAGTATAAAATGTCTAGCTTAGCTTATTTGATCATTATGCTTAGTGAGTAGCTTATTTTTATGCTTGTTAAGTAAATTGGTGTTTAGTGAATTAAGTGTGAATTTAATAAGTGATTAGTGATTAATAATTTGCAAGAATTATTTAGTTTAGTGTTTTATTTAGTTGAACGGGCAAAATCCGTAAGATTAAGTAGGCATTAAATTAGTAATTAATTTTTCGATAAAAAGTCATTTTCAATATTAAGCCAACGTTTTGAGAAATCGATTTATTAGACGGAAATTAGTTCATCATTAAGATATAAAATTTCACACTTAAGAATCTATTCACTTTTACTTGACAAGCATATTTTTCTTTCATCCTTTTATCTTGCTTGTTAATTAGTTTAGTCTAGTTTTTCAATTTAATTAGTTTTAAAACAAAAACAAAAATATTTGGCAATCAAGCATCAAACAAAATGCTTTCGTGAATTTCAAATATCTCTCGTTGGGACACGACATCCGGAGGATAAACTATTACTTTTCCTAAAGTAATTTTCATCCGACGTGATTACTTATATATTATATTACTCGACTAGTCGTTCGAGACGAATCACACTCCGTGCCATAGTTTGCTCAATTACCTGAGATAAACATGCTAAAAGGGTCAACACAACGGTTGAGTGAAATTCACAGGTTTGAAATGTAATAGTTGAATACAAGTCAATGTAATAGTAATAATTGCAACAAATACAATTATCATGGTAAACAATATTATATTTATTGCACTAAGCTCATGACACCGAAGCCTTAAGTAAATGTTATTCATAAGTTGTTGCCCCAAGCGGGTGCTTTGCCAAACACCCAAAGTTCCTCAAATGAAATTTGTCCGCTGGCCATATATGTACCAGATGCTGGACGGGGAAGTTCAGTCCTAATAGATCTATTCACGGCATTCGTGCTTACTTCGCAAAGTAATTAACGGTTCATGATAGTGGGGCCTTATGGCAAAGAAACGATTTTGTCTATACCCTAACCTTTCCTTACAATAAGTCCACCCGAATTATATAATCAACCTCCACAGCCACAGTACGAGACATACTTGTTGCGAATTATTGTGGAAAACGATTCTCACTTTGTTATGATGACCCACCACGGTTTCCTGCTTGTCATGAGCAGTGAATCCCCCCACCGAGCTACAATCAAAACTATAGTGATAACTCTTATCCACAAAATTCACCGCAGTTTTTCCACAACAATATCTTTGCTGTAAAAGAAGTGGGGGTCCTCATGAAAGTTTCAAGGTCAACCGATGAATCAAAACACTTTGAGCCTAAAATCCTAATCTATAATTCTAGCTATATCCGTTTTTTGCACCATCCCCCGCAGTATTTCCAAAAATCATCAAGAAGACCTTAATACAGCAAATGATAAGTGATGTACACAATTTATGGGATAAAGATAGATGATGTATACAGAATAAACTTCTCAAATGATACAATCATTGGTAATTATTGTAAACAAGTTCTTTCAACAAAGCAGAGTCGCTAGCATCGATCAATCACCTCTTCAAGAAATGAGTCTCCAAGAAATGGAGGATCTTAAGCAGCATTATTTAGATGAAATGTTAAGTTTAAGTAATGACTTACAGAAATAAAAATATTATCGATAATGAGAAAATTGATATTCGTTTTAGAAGGGAATGTGAAAATATGATTGATGAGCTTAAAGGTAAATTCAATGGAATGAGTATTGAGATTAATAAAAAGAAAGAGCTTCAGCGTCTAGAGCAGGTGGCTAATCTTAGTACTTATCCTTCGCAACATTTCAAATCTTTTTGCTATGATGACGATGATGACTATGATTACGAGAAGAGTACTATTCCTTTGAATGAAATTGATTCTCAAATACCTCCCGACAATGCAATCACAAAATTGGGACCCATCTTACTGACTATGGAGCCCAAGGACCCTCTCATCATGGGGGATGAGGATCTTAGCACTAATCCTGAAAAGGAATCCGACAAAGTAATAAAGTCTAGTGTTGAGGATCTTGTTCCAATCCTAAGTGAGTCTGAGGATACATCCGAGAGTGATAGTGTTTGTGATTTACCTTCGTGTGATGATTTCTCTCCCATTAACGTTTATGAGGAAAAATCTGTGACTTTCTCTAACCCTCTTTTTGATTCACGCGTGACGATTTTAACCTCTAGTGATATGAGTCCCACTATCAGAATGAGGACGTTCCAGAAGATCATGTTAAACTTTACTCGAACCCTCTTTTCGAATTCAATGACGAATATATCTCTAGTGACGTAAATCCTCTTTTTGATGAGGTGTTAGAGAACATCGAGAGTAAGGACTCTTATGTTTCTAACCTTGATGAGCCGGATTTGCTTGTCACACCTCTTTCCGATGCTAATGAGGATGAGTGTTTCGACCCAGGAGGTGATATTGATGAGATCGATGCTTTTCTTGATATGGATATTTCTACGGATATTAAGAACGGTTATCACGATTCGGAGGGAGATATAATCTACCTTGAAAGATTAGCTTATGATTACCACTATCCTTAATCTCCACCCGAGGAACTTTTAGATCATGACCCAAGAAGCTTAAAGGATGAACCTGATAATGATAATTTGAAGAGTATGGTCAAAGTTTTCGACCCCGGGATTTGGGAGAAATTTTTTTCTCCAACATATGTGAGATTATCCTTTGAGGATCGCCATTATCTTTCCCTCACATATGTTATCCAAATCTTACTTCCTTATCTTACTTATTCTATGGATCCTTCTCTTCCTCTCTCCTCTTGGAGTGAAGATACTATTTTTGACCCCGATATCTCCGCTTTTCCTTTTTCTTCTCTAGAACCGGTGGCATCTCATCGAGTGAAACTTTCATGTGCTTCAATTTTTATCTAAACATCTTGAATGAAAGTCCGATTGAGATTTGCTCTTTCACATGTTTCTATCCCTACTATATCGATGATATTGTAGGAGATCCCAAGCAGAGCCTCGCATAAAAAACAAGCACTTTCGCGGGGAGGCAACCCGTGACTTTTCTTCCTTCTATTTCTAATACATAAGTGGTTGATTTTATAGCCCAAGTGTTGGGGGCGCGCTTATTTCTATGTAGTGGATCCGTTTTTGCAGATTCCTTAAGATCATGAAGACCCGTGCTTGTTTTCAATCCTCCAATCATCCGATCTTCGATCTTTTGCTTATTTTGGAATTCTCAATCATGATCTTATATATATATTTGTTTCCCCTTTCACTCTTGGAATTTTTTTCATTTGCCTTTTTCGTTCTTAAGTGTAGGGGTAAAACCCGATATTTTTAAACATTGAGGCCAATGTTCCATTCTAAGTGTGGGGGGGGGGGGATTTCTGTCAAAATATGATCTTACCTGTGCCTGTCTGTGTTCCCACGTAACCCCATTTTGACCAAAATTTTAAATTTTTTATTGTTTATTATGATATATATATATAAATATATATGTTTATTATATAATATATATATATATATATATATATAAATAGAAAAAATGATGAAAATATAAAAATATATAAATAAGTAGGCCCGTAGAATTAGGTAGCTTTTGACTTGACTGAGTGTTTCACTCTAGCTTTCCCCTTAGCTTTTGAGACTTAGCGTTTGCTTAACTTTAAAATTTTGCAAAGAACGAAAAATGATAGAGTTTTATATAAGTTAGATGCTAAGCGTGGAGTAGTTGGATCTCTTTAGAGCTCATAGAGGTTAATTGTGGCTTTTTTGCTCCCTTTTCTCCCATCAGCTTAATAAACGTTATATAATTGTTAAAAAAATAAAGTTGCTTTGGTTTTGTGATTCTTAGTTTAGATCACTTCATAGAGATTCCTTCTGGTGAAAGTACGGTACACATAGAGGTTTTGTCAGTGTTGTGGGGAAATAGACTCCTGGACCATGGTCGGCTCGCATACCGATGTGACAGCTGTTAAAAGACCACAAGGCTTGAAATTTAGCTAATAATAATAATAGTTATGTAATAAACCGAAGCCGAAATAAGACCACTACCTCTTGTCAGCTCACAACCGATGTGGTAGTCGTTTAAACGGTGGAGGTAATAATAATAATAAAACTGTGGGCTGATAAAAGTTTACTGTCTCTTGCCGACTCACAACCGATGTAGCAGTCTTCTAAATAAGGCACATAGTAATAATCTGAGACTGATAAAAGTTTGCTGCATCTTGCCGGCTCACAACCGATGTTGCAGCCTTCTAAAAGGTCGAGGAAATTACCGTGGTCGAAATAAGACTCCTGGACCATGGTCGGCTCGCATACCGATGTGGCAGTTGTTTAAAGGACCAAGGTTTAATAATGTTGCAATAATAATAATAATAATAATAATAATAAAGCCAAACTTTGACTCCGGGGTTATCTAAATAAAGCCTCCATCTCTGGACTCGTAGTTGAGTTGTTTCGGATGAAATAAAAAGGATAACCCCTAAATCATGCGAAATTAGAACCTTAATGTGGACCTTATTCTCACCATATCGTCTCTTTAGGAAAGGATTTCAAACTAATTATGGTCTAAACCGGGTCTACTTTATATTAATAAGGACATAATTTATTTGTCACCAATAATAATAATAAAATCCTTAGAGGATTTAGGAATAAGGGAGAGAAAAGTAGCTATGCGTACACAATTAGCATTTATGAGTAGTGTTAGCATCTAATCTTATATTTGACTATGATTTCATTTTAAGCTTAGTTTGGGGATTGTGAAAATTCAAGGATGACGAACTCTAATTTTCCAAAGCCTATTAGATAATTTTATCTTAATCTTTTTCTTTTAATTAATAAGTGGTTAAAACGGGGGCGCTTGCGAATTAAATGATTTTTGAGCCTTCTTAATGGACCTTTTCTATTCTTGTTTGATTGTGAGGGGTTTTTAGTTAAGCGGGGTTTTTGAATTATTTCTTTCCGAGAGTGTTTTATAAACATTGTGTGTGGGACTAGCAATGGCTCAGTGTGGAGGAATTTGATGTGTGCTAAAACCCACATCCGAAAAACATTATAAATCAGACTAATAACCATAAAATATGCTTAATTATATTGCAAATATGTTTGTATTTTGTTATTATGTCTTGCAGGTACAAGGGATTGAAAATAAAGCAAAAACGGTGACTTTCGGTTAAGTTTTGAAGACGTTTACGCGTTTTTCGAGTTTAAGACGAAGTCGTTAATATTCCGCGAGCATGCCAATGAAAAGAGCACGGAAATTCGAGTCTGACGGTGTCTTCATTTCTTATTGGGCCGGCCCGACACCATTTATATGGGTCAGACCGATCCATACATATATTAAGCCCATGACTATGCCTCTTATTATCATTTCCAGCCCAAGACGTATGATTGACTCAGCAATGAGCCCAGCATTCGGCCCATCACATAGAAAGATAACCCAGCCCGCTTGTAAAAGAACTGGGCCCAACAGTTAGAGAAATATTGGAGGCCCAAATCCATTTTAATTGCTTTTACTTGACGCAGGTTTATATGTTATAAAAGGGGGTAGCAGCAGACGAATGAGATGGATCCTATCTTTTTATATCTTATCTAGTTTTCTTTCTTTTCTCATTGATCGAAGTGAAATTAAGTAGGAGTTAGATTAGAAATTAGTGTAGTGTAGTTTCTTTTGTCTAGTTTCTTTATTGTCTTTTTGCTTATGTACAAATCTTGTAATATCTTTTTGATAGTTTTAGTGCTTTTTGTACCAACTTATTGATTTAAATGAAGGATGTTTAAAAAGGGTGGCTTTATTCTCTCTTGCTTATGTTCTTTCCTTTTCCTTTTTCTTTTGCTTATTTTTGATTAAGCTTTCTAAGCTTAGTTCGATTCTTTTCAGCTCTATTTCGCCATATGAATAAGCTTTCTTTAGCTTATTTAGTTTAGATCTAAGCTTACATAATCAAATAAGCGTTAGCTTATTTCATTCTTTTTGTTTTATAAATCGATTTAGCTTTATGTTTTAGCTTAATGTTCTAATTGCTTTATATTTCAATTGTCAGAATAAGTGATCGTAGGCTTATAAGTTTTAGATTTAGCTATATGAATCAAAAATAAGCTTCGGCTTATTTAATTTTCATTTCTTTCTTTACTTCTTCTCCCTCTTGTTTCGAATAAGCTAATATAGCTTATTTGTCAAATCATATTTTCCTTTCTTTTTCTCTTTTAATTTTCGGATTAAGCTATCCTTTTAGCTTATTCATTTGGTATTCTATAAGCTTTTGTTATAATTCTTCATTTTTTAAAATTATCGTTTTTCATAAAAATCAATTTGTTTAGCTGATGGGTTTTAGAAACAGTTGTGCCAGGCCCATTTTCAGTTTGATGAAACATGGTATAGAATTTTGAAAATGAGGATCCTGTTTTGCAAAATTCTATTTTTATTAAAAATTTCGTTTTAGTAAAAAGTTTTAAATCTAGTTTAAGTTTTAATTAGTTTTCTAATATTGTGTCTTTTCCTTCGTTGTTTTGTGATGGAACCAGTCAACTCTTGAGTGCGTGAGCCTTAAGGATTTAATAAGCTAGAAAGAATTTGATTATTTTCTTTAGCTTATTAAATCTGGTGGTTATCGTGTATTTGCGGCTCTTCAATTCAGTTCCATTTTCTATCCTTTTTCAATTCATTAGTGTAGCTTAGTATAAAATGTTTAACTTTTTATTTGATCATTATGCGTAGTGAGTAGTTTATTTTTATGCTTGTTAAGTAAATTGGTGTTTAGTGAATTAAGTGTGGAATTTAATAAGTGATTAGTGATTAATAATTTGCAATTATTTAGTTTAGTGTTTTATTTATGAACGGAAAAAACCGTAAATTAAGTAGGCATTAAAATTAGTAATTTATTTTTTTATTAAAAGTCGTTTTAATATTAAGCCAACGTTTTGAGAAATACGATTTATTAGTCCGGAAATTAGTTTCATCCAATAAGTTATAAATTTCACACTTAGAATCTATTAACTTTTACTTGACAAACATATTTTTTTTCATCCTTTTATCTTGCTTGTTAAAGTAGTTTAGTTAGTTTTCAATTTAATTAGTTTTAAAACCAAAATCAAAAATATTTGGCATTCAAACATCAAACAAAAAGCTTTCGTGAATTTCAAAATTCATCTCTCGTTGGGACTTCGACATCACCCCCCCCCCCCCCCCCACCCCCCCCCCCCCCCCCCCCACCCCCCCCCCCCCCCCCCCCCCCCCCCCCCCCCCCAGGAGGATAACTATTACTTTTCCTAAGTAATTTAATCCGACGAGATTACCTTTAATATGATATTACTCGACTAGTCTTTCGGCTTTTTTCTCCCTTCCCCCCCCCCCCCGCACCCACTCTCCCCCCACCCCCCCCCCCACCCCGCTCCCCCCCCCCCCCCCCCCCCCCCATTCCCCCCACACCCCCTCCCCCCCCCCTTTTTTCCCCCCCACCTCCCCCCCCCTTTTTCCCTTTCCGCCTTTCTTTCGCAGGTACGAATCAATTACCTGAAATACTGAATATAACGATTTAAGTATCAAAATGACATAAAGCAGTGCAATAAACGTGGGAATTTGATATGAAAAAATATTAAATATTTGATGTTATCATATATACCCTACTTGACTTTCATACATGCGCGTCAAGTAGATCTTTTTAATAATTCTCAAAAAGATATGTCCTTAGGTTTTTAAGGAAGATATGAATTTAAAAATCACTTATGCTAGAAAATTCTAAACCGAGCACCTCACGACAGGAAAAATGAATCACACTCATACTCTTACTAATCTATATGTTTTATTTTTGGTGATCACTCAACTGCTCAGTCATGGCGAGTATTCTATCATAAGCTTGGCCAGGATACTAAGCTTCACACTAGAGTTTGATGCACTATTTAAAAAAGAGCAAAAGGGTTTTACACAACACAAAGGCTTACGGGGTGAATCATCCTCTAAGAGAATAATATAAGGTAGGATAAAGACATGGGATACACATTTAGTGGGTGTTAAGTTAAAAAACACAAAACAAATAGTTTCTTAAGTCCATAATCTCCCCGTCACTAGTCGCATTCAAATCCCATAAGGTAAAAACGAGGGTAAAGAGTCAAGGGGTCTCTATAATACACGAGTTAATGCGTATGAAATGTAGTGAAAATGCCTCATAATCTCCATAACTTAGGCAAGAAAGACGCATTAACTCGCCTTCATCATCAATGAACAAAAATTATGTGCTAATTTTTTTTTGAAAATTTGGGCCAAATTAGAACTAATTCACCAAATACATCATTTTCTATCTCCACTTCCCTTCATTGAGTGGTTACAATGCCCTCCATAGTACAATTAGACTTATAATAGAAAGGAGAGATAGAAATGTATGGGTTTATATGAAATACCCGTTAATAAATACGGAATCATCGCTAGCTAGACAAGGCGAAAATACTACCACAATACGATAAATAAGCTGATTTGACAATGATGATTAGCTAATAAACACTTGCTTGCATTCTTTATTCTTTTTTTTGATGCAAGACAAGGATACAATAAATCACAATACAGACACATATATACATGAGCGTCCCCCTACTTGAGATCAACTGTCTTTAAAACCCGTCTTTCTTTCAATATACCTCTATCTACCCCGCCACACTTCTACCAGTGAAACCAAAAATTAACACAGCAACTCCCACGAGCATAGACTATGAAAACTAAGGGTAGGCTAAGGCGATTGGGTGTAATGAAACAACATATATTGGGTTACAAAATGAAAGGAAAGGCTCAGCAGGTTTGTAACTCAGGGGTATCTGCACTAAAGATGAGTTTGCAATCTCGGGTTTTAACAGGTGGGATTGACTTATATCATTGTGAAAAGTCAATATACACACAAAAATAACATGGATGGGCTTATTTGGGGTTATCCTAAATTTCGCCTTTTATCCACAGCTTCACACGATTACACTAGGTGCATATGCTATTATTGTGGTCTCGAAAAGATATACCAGCCAAGTTCTAAAGCCTACGAACAGACACTGGCTCTACTCATTTTTCTTGGATTTATGTATAAGGGGTAAATGAAAAAGCCTTATCCTCACATAATTATAAGGTTAGTGTGCTTAGTATTGTTCTAACTAGTTAAGTAATTAGTGTGAAAAAACATGTCTAATTTTTATTAATGAGACATTTTCAAAATAAACTAGAAAAATAAAGACAAGTATAATCAAATGGGTGTATATTTCTAATCCTTTCCCCCCACTTGAGTCAAACAATAACATATAAAATTTAAATACGGGAAGGCGTTAGATATGGAAAGGAATTACTCCCACATAGTTTTGACTCGGTGATATGAAGAGACAAACATGCTCAAAGTAATGCTCCAAGTCTTCTTCTTCGAGCAACATCCATCATCACATGAAACTTTACCTACCACCTATATAGCATCCAACTAGTCCGGTTTGCGATGCATCTTCGCAGCTTGTTAAGTATCCAAGCACCACCACTTGTGTGGCTGCAAGAAAGACTAATACCAAAAGCATAAATCCGAATAAAAGCATGATAACACAAAATGTATATGATGATGATACAAGAAATACAATCCTAACTCATTTTCATAGGAATCACGGTTGCATTTAGCGTATGCAACAAGCCTTTTAATCCACTTGGTGGCCCAATTGGACGAGTGAAGTCTCGTGAGGGTTTTCAAAGAACACACACACAAAGTTTGTTTACCAATATACACAGTTTTGTAAAAATTTCAAACAATTTAATGGTTGCAGAAAGGGATTACGGCGTAACCATGGAATGAGTTACGCCGTAATGATTTGGTTGCCAATTTTGAAAATTTTATTAGATCAATTTACGGCGTAATCATAGAAAGCATTACGTCGTAACGACATTGATTACGCCGTAATTATAAGAGTTACGCCATAACCCGTTTTAAATCAGCAAATAATTAACCACATAAAATGAGTCCATGAGACCTCAAATTCCATCCCCCTGTTGTTAGACCCATGCAAAACCAAGTAAGAAACATACAAACCCAACTAATATGCAGGAATGAAATTAAACAAGACAAAACATAAATTAAAAGATAAGCATGCGGTGCCTCCCACGAAGCGCTTGTTTTTGTTTGAGTCTCTAGCTTGACTCCACCCTTATTTACTAGTTAGGATCAAGTGTAGGTGGAAGTGGCAATAGATACCCTTAGGGTGTAAGTATGCTATAAGATAGGGAAATAATGAATAGGAAGCATACCTTCCAGGAGATATAATGTCCCTACCTACCTTACATAGTTTAGATATTTTGAACACTCCATATAAGGGACTCATTAGTTGAGTATAAATGAAAGACTCGGTATTAATGATAACTGAATGCACCCGGATTTCCTTAAAATTTGATTGAGGTTCCTTAGCTAGAAGTATTTCAAGCTCTTCTAAATCCTTAGTAGGATTAAAATCAGCCTCCTCGTCATCCATGGTTACATTCAAGATCTCGTCTCTGAATTCTTCTAAAATTTCATCCAAAATTGATTTAGTAGCCGGTGCTACATAATCATTATTAGGTGGTGTGTTGTGAATGGGTTCTGGGATCAAAGGTTGTACTATTTTGTTTATTTCATCAGGGACGTTAAAAAATTACCTAATCCGTTCTACGTCCTCGGTCGTAATATCCCACATATCAAAAGTATCCCCATTATCACCATCTTCCTCCTGATTATCCTCCAAGTCAACATCGTGTTCACACTTACTAGAAAATTCATTAGTAGCGAAAACAATAGGAAAGTTAAGATGATTACCGCTTTCATGGTTCATATCCCTGGATGTTTCATCATCACACCTATTTTGAAATTTATCATGTCCCATTCGCTTTATGTTTTCAGCTCCTATTATAAATAAGTCATCCAAGATCTTATCAAAGTCAGAATCCTTCTTACCCACAGGAGTGTTAGGTGGTTGAACGAAAAATTAAGATGTGAAACCATATGAGTGATTATTTAGTGGATTTTTTAGACCCTGTTTAGCAACGTACATATTATATTCTGCTATAGTCATACTTTCAATATTCATACCGTTGCTCACATTGGTAGATACTAAATAATTTTTAGGATATGGTTGAACATGTAGGGAACAAGGGTGTGGAGGAGGTAAGTTATGAGAATACGGATAGTTAAAAGTAGTACTCTTATTATGGTGAAAAGAGTCAAAATCCGCCTCATCATAATTTGTTAAACTTCTTTTAGATCGAACATTATCTCATAATTGCCTTTCCTTCTCAGCTTCATACTCTAAGTACTCGCTAAGCGTCATCTTCTCTATATCAGGCTCTATTTCCATGATCACTGAAAATCAAACACAAGATACGAGTCGATTGTGCTCTTATAAGCAAATAAATACAAGAAAGTAAATAACGGAAATAAAATATATACAAAACTCAAATTTAAAACCTAATTAGCTCCCCGGCAATGGCGCCAAAAACTTGATGCATATTTTATTTTAAATATTTATTTACCAAGTTTTAAATTTATAAAACTCGTTTCACCTTACAAACGCACTAATGGGCAGAGAACCCGATCGTGAGTAGTGTAGTTATGGTAAATCCAAGGTCGTCCCAAGAGCTAATGGCGGTCTAAATATGAGTTTAAATGGTTGTCACGTTTAAAAATGTTTGTATAATTAAATTGTAAGAGAATAGATGAGAATAATGAAACTGGTTTTATCAATCGAAGGAAATGGTATAGAGGAAGGCTACTAAGAAGATGAACCCATTAACTTAATTAAATAACCTAGGTATAATTATCTTGATCTCAAGTGCAATGTCTAATTCTTGTTTTATTAGTGGTTTCTAAAGTCGGTAGACTTGAATGGGTATATTTAGTCTATCCTATACTTTCTTCGATTCTGACTCAGTCCAAATCGTATAGGAGGTAGGCTATCCAGGTTGCAGTGATTAATCCCAACTATTCCCTAAAACTTATCTAATAACCTATACAGATTATTAACCCCCTCTAAAAGAGTTCCTGTGCTTTTTAAGTATATTGAGTGATAAGTGCAGAGACCGGTTAGTTCCTACACTAGGGATGGAGTCATAGATCCTCCCTAGTACCCGATGGATCCCATATTGACATGATAATCTAATAATGGGGAAAGCAAGGTCCAAACCACCCGTACTACCAAAACCCAGGGTTACACGATAGTCAAGGAATATCTAACGAAACAATAGTTAGACAAAGATAATTACCCAAGAAATAATTAATAAATTAAATGACAAGAGTAAAATTAAACATAATAAATATCAGGCATCAACAAATTAAGCTAAGACCAAATAAATTATTAAAAATAATTAATTGAAATCAAACTGTAATTGTTGAGGAATCATGTATAAATCATGCTGAAATAATGCTCCCGATCTTCTAGTTGGATCTCGTGGCGAACCCCGAAGGGGTTCGCCCTATACCCATACCAAGCAGGCAAGCAACCTGCTTCTTTTTCCCTTTTTGTTCTTTCTGTGCGTCGCACACCAGTAAGCACCCAAAAAGAATATGCCTTGAGATATCTTATTGATATCTATTTATAATAGATATAATCTTTAGTCATATGGCGAGTTTAGTCCCTAGAGTTTGGGGTGAATAATGAAACTTTGTATAACTTTCGCACAATATTAGTCCTTGTTATTTTACGGCGTAACCAAATACATGTTTACGCCGTAACACTCCTGACGCGACTTTCCTTCTTTATGTGATAATCTCGGTTACAGCGTAATAAATAATCATGTTGCGTCGTAACCCTTAGTTGGCAACAATATAATTTCCATAATAAAAGATTACGACGTAAATTATGGACGTTTACGCCGTAATGCATTGTCTAGCACCGATTCTTCGTGATAGAAGAATATAACTTGATTACCCTCAGTCAGCACCGAATCTTCGTTTTTAAATAAATGATTACGGCGTAACCCTACGAGATGTTACGACGAAATGTCTTCAAAGTGTCCAAATCTTCATAATGAAATGATAATTACGGGTAACTCTTGTTGGACGTTACACCGTTAACTTTCTTAGTCAGCTGAAATTGCATATGTAATATAGGTTACGCATTTAATCCATGGTGCCGGAACATCTGAATAATGCGGATGATTTTGATATAAAAAGCCAGTTTTTCCGCATCTTTTTTGTTCAATTGCCAAAATTACCTAAAATACAGAATATAAACGATTTAAGTATCAAAATGACATAAAGCAGTGCAATAAACGTGGGAATTTGATATGAAAAAGTATTAAATATTTGATGTTATCAGTTCCCCTTCAAGTGCTTCTTAGATGCATATAAGGGATACCACCAGATCCAAATTTCCGAAGAAGACAAAGAGAAAACTGCTTTCTACACTGATCAAGGAACCTATTGTCATACCAAAATGTCATTCGGGTTAAAGAAGGTCGGCGCTACGTACCAGAGATTGGTCGATTCAGCCTTTCAGGCGCAGCTAGGCAGAAACTTAGAGGCGTACACGGATGACATGGTCATTGACGGAGAAGGGGATGATAATAGATATAGCCGAGACCTTCGATAATATTCGAAAGATGAACATGAAGTTAAATCCAAAAAAGTGTTCGTTCGGCGTGGAAGAAGGGAAGTTCATGAGATACACGGTAACTTCGGAAGGAATAAGGGAAAATCCCAAGAAGACGAAAGCAGTGGCAGATATGCAGTCCCCTAAAACCCTGAAGGAGATGCAACGTTTGAGCGGAAAGCTGGCGGCACTAAACCGTTTCCTCTCTAGGTCCGCGGAACCAGCTTTGCCATTTTTCAAAACATTAAAGAACATTATAAAGGAAAATAAGGACGATTATTGGTGGACGGAAGACGTAGAACGTGCATTTCAAGAAATGAAAAGGCTGATACTTGAACTCCTAACCCTCACCACTCAGGTGTTGAAAGAAGTATTGTACGTGTACCTTGCTGATTGTGAAAATATAGGCACGATCAGGCTTTGATGGGATCGGAGAGTTCTTAAGATGCTTGAAGGATTGCCAAGTCTTGGATAACCTGTGTCAACACAAATAGAAACACTACATTAAGTGTAGCGCAAGGGGTGTCCCTGTGAATCACCTTCGGCATGAGAGTAAGTATGTGCTTTTATGATGTAAAGTAAGTATGTAAGTATGTATGAGTGTGTGCAAGTCTTAGTCATACCTGGAGACCTTGCCACCTATTTATATGTGTAGAAATAGGATGGGATTAGGCCTAGCACAAAATCCGGTGATTGTGGGGATGTCTCATGTTTTGAGGGGTGATTGCAGGAACTATATACCATGTTCTCTACCTTGGCGGGAAAGCTTTGGTGGAGAGGGAGATAGTGGGTGTTTGACTTAAACAAGTCTGACCTCTGCCCTAGTTTCATCGTAGTCCTTACCGCGAAGGGTTTGGGGCCTTCGCGTGGTGGATTTCCATATTGGTAACTGTCTCGAAGACAGTTTTACGCCACTCAAAATTATTCAAAGGTTTCAAAGTACAATTGGGAGAATATCCCATTTAAGCTTGAAGGGGAGGCCTTCGAGCCGAAGGAGATGATACGTCATCAAGCCCCCCAGTCGAATGCAATGTATGCATCTATGGATGCATTGCGTTCGACTCATCAAATGTAGTCCAAATCGTAGGCCATGTCGAAGTCTCGTGCTGCATTCATTTAATTATAAGTCCACTTGTTGTGGAGTTAGTTGAGTATTTAAATGAAGATTACTCAACAGTCTTCCTGGGTAATCGTGAATGTCTTATCCCACTTTTTCCTCTAGTTTGAAATCCGGATGATCCCTGATGCTTTACACATGGACGGCCGTAAAGGTATTGAGAGTTAGCTATAAATACTTTGCCATAAACCCTCTTTTATTTTTACCGTCATCTTCTTCCTTTCTACTTTCTTCGAATTGTTGTTCATCTATCTCTGAGGTACGATAATAATCACCATCTTTTTAATTATGAGTGCGAAGGATTCCATAACCACTCAAACTTGTGAACTTTCAAAAGAGGAGTTTAATGATTTTCTCACCCTCTACCCCATTCCTTCTGAATATCGTGTTATTCTTCCTAAATCCAATCAGATCGTTTTCGATGCTCCACCTAGGTATGTTGGGTTATACACCCATTCATTCTCTCTTGCAAATCTTAGGCTTCCCCTTACTGAGTTCTTCTGTGAAGTTCTTGAATATTTTCAGGTTCATATATCGAGGCTCAACCCTTTTGGTTATGCCAATCTCACCACTTTTGTTGTCATGTGCAAAGCTTATGGTTGTGAGCCCTCTGTTGACCTCTTCCAATGGTTCTTCAATTTGTGTCGAGCTGGTAAGTGGTTGACTTTTGCTAAAAGGTCTGAAAAACATATTCCGAATCTGCTTCCTAAGGTCATTACTCGTATCGAGGGTTGACACGAACGGTTTTTCTAAGTTTAAGAATCCATTATCCCTGCCAAGTATCTACAACTTTTGTCTGAGCAAAACAAACTTGATTCAAAATCCTTCAAAGATAAACTTCCTCCAAATATTGAAGAGAATCCCATGTTCTAGCGTCTTGGTTGATATCCCATAAGTGTTCGTGTGTTTCCTGATCCTATTCTTTTCTTGTCTGGTCTCAAACCTTCGTGGGAATATGGTCAGCAACGACCTATGATTATGGTGGGCGGCAAGGGTATTTATCTTTCTTGCTTCTTTCTTCATTTTCCTTTTTCACTGATATATGGTTTACTTTTTCTTCCTTGGCTTTTAGGTACTTTATCTACATCGAAGATGATGAGGATTTATTATTTTTGCCCAAGGAGCCTTCCCCGGGCTTTGGCACCGGTTCCCCATCTGTTTTAGTAAACACGGAGTCTCTGAAAGCTAACAAAGAGCCTATGATCCAACCTGTAGAGGTTACAACAAATTCTGGGGAGAGCCCGAAGCCTAAACTGTTTGTTGTTCACCCTGGAAGTATAGCTGCTCGGATAAAGGATAGGAAGTTTAAAAGTAGAGGAGGGTCATCTAGGCCTCTTGTTAAGAGAAAACTTGCTCCTGGGTCTTTAACCTCCCGTGCTACTCGTGCCAAGACTTCTTCTTCAAAGGACGATGCTCCTTTCTTAACAGTGTATGATGATGACGAAGGTAGACTTTCATTCTTTAACTTTCCCTATATTGTATTTGCATCATGGGTTCATTAATATGTTTGTCTTCTTTCTTTTTTAGGTCTCCCTGATGTCCTTAAGCTTAAAGATGCTACTGCCTGCCACCTCAAGATCTCTGCTATTACTCCTCTAGCTTGGAAGAATCATCTGGATAACCACATAGATGTGGAGTTGCTGGATCTTCATGGCCGCTATTATGCGAGACAAGCTGTAGTTGACAATGCTGTTAATAGGAGGTCTCATGAGCTATTGCAGGTTATTGAGAAGCTAAGAGGTGAGTTTGATGTTATGAGGAGCAGGGAGAGGGCTAGGAAAGAAGAGTGTGAGGGGCTGCGGGTTAAATGTGAGGCTGCTATAACTGAGTTTGAGAAGAACCACGTTGTGGTGGCCCTTCGGGAGAAGATATATGCTCTCTCCACTAAAGTCAAAGAGCATAAGTTGAATCTCGACTAGATAATGTTGGAGAGTCAAAAGTGGTAAGGCTATCAACAGAGCCTTTCAACTTTGGAGTCGAAGGTTACTTCTCTTGAGGCCGAAAAGGCAAGGTTGGAGGCTGTTGAAGTGTCCCTCCGCAAGGAGGTTGAGAAGCTTAAACAAGATAGGAGAGAGGTGGTATCGAAAGTCGTTCCTTATGCTGCGATGGAGCTTATTCATAGTGATGACATGGGTAGCCTTGTTGTCAGGCTTATGTCCTTTGCTATCTTGTATGGGAGGTGTAGGGCTTACGGGCAGGTTGCTGATATAAAGGAGCCTTTCGACTTGTCGAACATGAAGGGTTATCGTTCTTCTTACAAGAAGGATCATACTCAGACCAGCAACGATTTTGCCACCGCTACTTTTCATTGGTTGGATGAGTTCGTGGAAGATCCTTTGGCTCCTATTGAAGTTTTATTGTCGAAGAAGCCTCCATCTCTTCAAAGGCCTGTTCCTTCAAGGACTCAAGTTCCCTTGCCTACTTCTCAGAGAGCTACTCTATCCTCGGCTCTAGTCTCTAATCCGATGTCTCCTCCTGCAGATGATTCCGTTATAAAGCCCCAATCATCTCCACTTTAATGAAGGTCACCATGTTGGTGTTAATTCAGTCTTAAGGGTGGCATGTACCCTTTAAATAATTTATTATGAACCAGGCTTCGGCCTTTAGACAATTTATATTTTGACAATGGTTTATGTAGGCCATTGTATGAACAACGTATGTCGACCTTTAAAGTTGACTTTGGATGGTTTCCTCCCATTGGGAAGTTAATGTAGCCTTTGCCCTTTTTGTGTTATGAATATTTCATTTATAGTCCTTTGACTATTTGACTATTGTTAATTTATTCAGATTCGGTACCGTGTTGACGGTGGTGATTTTATAAGATATGTGATGATTTGAGGTTTATTGTGATTAATAATCCCTTTTGGAAGGTATTATTGTGTTATGTGTATTCCGGGTGGTTTGACCCGTGAATTTTGAGGAGTTTTGAAGGGTGTAAAGTGAAAATATGTCGTGTAAATACTCTAGGTTAATGGAAAAGTATTTTTAAAGTGAATAAACATGCTAATTAACTTTGGGGTAAATTTTACGGTTGAGTTTTACGAGTATTTAAGTGATCCCGACACGAAAAGAAAGGCCCGAGACCCCATGGGATACCATGGCCGGTCAAAAGAAGACCAGGGAGACAAGATGGGTTGTCCAGTTCGTGTCGAAATCTACAAACTTGAAGATTTTCTTGTAAGTTTTCAAATTTAAATTTCGTTTGTCCTTTTGGGTTTATTATGATGCATAGATGTTAGTTGTACAAGTTGATCGTTGTGAAAATTGATTTTTGGAAGCAAAACAAAAAGGGGTGTTTGGTTCGTGTAAAAAGAAAAGAAAAAAGAGGGTTTTTGTAGTTTTGATGTCGTGCTCGTGATGGTTGAATAATATATGATTCTAGAATGCTTATTTTTGATAGTAGCTTGTATGGCTTATTCGGGCTTATTTTAAGCTATTTCTTGGCTTATTTGGGCTTATAAGCCACGAATAGATTCCCAACGGGTCGTATGTCCCAACGAGGCTGCAATTGAAAGTTATCCTGGTTTGATGAGAAATTGAATGATGAAGAATATATGATGGAAACACTGATATAATTACAACTAAAATTAATTAAATAAAACCTAATTTAGTCTACGGGAAAACAAGCAAAGGAAATGGGGATCTTAAAAACTACGGGAAACAAAATTAGTTATAGGGAAATCCTAAAATTAAATCTATACTAAAATACGGGGAACAGATTTAGGTATCGGGAAACCTAAATACTAAAAATTAAGAAAATAAATGCTAAATTAAATTAAAAATCAAAATTAAATTCTAATTAACTTAATTTGAAAAATAAAGAAAACTAGAACAAAAACGGAGGTCGTTTGAATGTAAAACGAAAAGAAACGGTAAAACGTACTCGACAAAACGGGTCTAAGACTGAAATTTAAGAAAAATTAAGCCTATACTAAATTTTATATTTTTCCTAGACACTAAATGACAAAAGAAAATTTTACAAAAAAGAAAAATATTTTTTTATTAATTTTCTGATTTTTTATGAATTTATAAAGATTAAAAACTAATTAAAACTAAGAAAATAGAAAAAGACAAAAAATAAAAGTTATAAAAATTCTGAAAAAATAAAATTAAATAAAGAAAAAGTTAACAATTCTAAAAATATAAAAATGCCCAAATTTTACTGTTTTTATAAAAAGTAATTAAACTAATTAAATCTAAACCTAATTTAAATTAATTAAATTAAATAAACTAACTGTGGTTAACCTAAGGGACTAACAGTGAAAGGACACAAGGACTAACGGGGTAACAGGCTAACTAACCACAGGGACTAACAAAGGTAACTACAAAAGAAGAAATTACACAAATGGTCCCTGAAGTGGACCCCGATTGCAATTTAGGTCCAAAGTGCTTATTATCAAAAAGCCAAAGAAGCAAAGTTGTAGAAGGGCTTATGGGGAGTCTTTTTCATAAAAGGTGCATAAGCTGAATCCAACTAAATAAGCTAGAAAAATGAGCTTAATGGGGCTGCAGAAGCTAAATAAGCTTATGAGCTTATTTTTCTTGGCTTTTTGGGATTTAAGCCAACAAATAAGCTAGAAACTAGGGGGACAGATAAATAGGGAGAGGGGAGTCCTAAATAAGCTAAGTTATCTAAAATAAGCCCTAAAATAAGCTGGAAGTGACTTAAGCTTATGAGACAGTTTTAGAAAGAAAACAGAAAAAGTGGACTTTAAGCCCTAAATAAGCTAACCTAAAGGGGGAAATAAGCTATGAGATTTTGGGGAATTAAAGGGCTACCTATAAGCTACAAAGAAAAGCAAAAAGATCCTAAGGCTTATTATCTAAATAAGCTAAAAAAGTGGGGTGAAAATGGTGCTCAGCACCAGGGGAGCATGCAACAGTGAGGTAGGGGTGTTTTTGAGCTTATTGAAATAAGCTTATAAAAGCTTTTTAGTCAAAACAAACCTCAAACAGATAACAAAGGGTGGACAATGAGCTTATTTTCAAAGTTTTAGGCATTAAGACCAATTTTAAACTGCTGATTATTGGGCTTAAAATTGAGGGATTTCAAAAATAATGCACACATACTTGTTGACTCATACTTGGTCAAACCAAAGGGACAGAACAAATGGTTGGTTAAAGGGCTAGAAACAACACCAAAGAGCACTAAAACAATGTGCTTAAGCTGCTTATGCAGCTTGAGTACTTAAGCTCAAATTAGCTTATTGAAAATTTGACAGAAAATAGAAAACACTTAAAAATTGATTTTAAAACTAAAAATGGTGGTTTAAGTGGTTTGATTACCCCTACACACTCAGCCAAAGTTGGCTGAGTGAGCTTGACCCACAACAAACCCCAAATGACCCATTTTGGGTCTAAACCAAACACCCCCTTATTTTATAAAAAGGAGTTTTTTTACTGATTTTGGTGAGATAAGGCTAAGAAAAGTGAGTACAAATGAATCTTAATAACTTTTAACATATGTTTAAACAATTTAAACAGATTTAAACAGCCTAAATCATATTTCAAATTTCGACAATGGCAATTTCACAAGAACTCTTGACTTTTTACATTAAAAACAGAAAGATTACAACACAAAGCTTTAAAACAACTGAGTTACACTTAAATGATTAAAAGAAAGACTTTGACTTAAAATTAAACTAAAAACATAAAAAAATGGTGTGTTTGACTTCGGCTTGGTCTTGGCTCTTTTATAGAGGTCTCAAGGACTTGGGCTGTGCTTGTTGTGAGAGTAGGAAGCCTCACACTCAATCCTAGCCTTCTCTTTGGCTTCACTTGATCTCAGCCATTGATGGGGGGGTACGGGGTTGAGTGTTTTCCAAGTGGGAGGGGGTTATAGGTGCAGGGGTAATGTGGGGGAAGGGGAAGGGGTGTGTAGGAAAGTGTTACTGGAGAGGTTGTTTTGGCTTGAATCCGTGGGGTACATAGGGTGGTACTGGTTTTGCGCGAAGGCTGGTTTTGACAGGGGTGGGTTGCGGGTTTAAAAGGATATTTGGAGAAGAAGGAAAAAAATGGCCCTTTCCACTTCCTTCATCTTTTCATTTCGTTGTTAATTCGAATTTCAGTTATAAAGAAGTTTAGAAAGTGGCAGTTTTGGCCTTGTGGTTTATTAACAAAAGATTTAAAGGGTTTGGCAAATTGCAAGAATGAGTCCTTGCTGTTTTATATCTAGAGTATGAAGTTTGAAAATTGCAAATAACAGTCCTTGTGTTTTATTAAACCATTTTCCTTATAAAATAACTTTTAAAACTTGGCATTTTTGGCCCCTTTTTTTTTTTTTTTTTTTTTAATTTTTAAAACAAGTTTTTAAATTTTACATTTGGTCTTGAGTTTTATAAAAAAAGAATGTTTTGGGATTGGGTTTTGTGTGTACAATGGCTGAGATTGGTGTAACTGGGATAGGATGGGCACTTCACAGTCTTCACAGTCTTTGTCTATATGCCACAAATGGGCTGTTGTAATTGATTGAGGGCCCATTTTGTCTTCTACCAGTCCTTCATTAAATATACTATTGGCTTTCCCGGCATCCCATCAGATGGGTTAAGATTGCATCATACAACCTCGGTATTCTTACGCAGGCGCACCGGCTCGGTTTGACTGCTGATGTTTCCAGTATTAGACTTTTGCGCGATACATTTTGACATTTTTGGCACTTTGGCCTTGATTTTGCAAGGTCTTTTCCATTCCATGCTCACGTTTTGTCTTTTTGGCTTGGCGGCTTCTGTCTTTTTGTTGTATCCACTCATGACACAATACAAATGCAAAAATCAAAATCATATATTTGGGACAATCGCACAAGTAGTTTTTGTCTGTTTTTGGTCATTTTAAGCTCGTGTTTAGAGGTAAAAGATATGTGTATTTAAGCATTATCAAAATCCCCAAACTAAAGTATTGTGTGTCTCACACAATGTTATGTAGTAAACAGTAAGCCCCTTTTTACCATTTTCTGAATTTACACTAATACAACTTATATTTTTGGATTTTCTCTGTCTTTTATTATTTTTTTAAAATGTTTGTCTTTCTTTATTTATTAAAACTGGTCATAGAAATGAGAAGCGTCCGGTAGAGTGATCTACGGATGTCCTGACAGGATAATTTCATCGTCCTCGATTTCTTACAGTTACAGCTAAGACAATTAAACAAGATCAATTAGTGATATAGGTCTATATGTTAAGCCCTCATATCTCTATGACTTGTGAATTTCAACTCCAACATGGATATATGATTGGAATGAGTGTACTCATTTTAATTTAAACCCATAGATAACTTATTTTATAGTTCATAATTCAAAATGATCATGACTCAAAGCAACAACTTATTAAGACTTCGTAATACTTGATTTGCGAGGATTTAATACTTTAGAACTTTTTGCAAAATTTTTCAACCATCATAATCATAAGTTCTTGAAGCTAGAATGCGTTGCTTAGTTTTGATCCCCTACCTCGTGTTAACGGAAGCAGGATATCACAACCAACGACGGTGTTCTTAGTTTGGAAAACCCACCCCCGTTGCTAGCGTAGTGGGAATCACATCAACTCCCCCTTATTTATAATATGGCTAAGGATTGGTGTCTTAGTTTGAAACCTCACCGAGACCTTTCTATTCTAAGTGAGATATCACGGACCAACAAATCCTTAGAAGCAAGAGTCTTAGTTTGTAAACCACCACCTCGTGGTTATCGGCAGTGGGATATCTACCGACACATCATTTACTTGCTCCTTTATTATAAACGTATTGCTTCATTGCAAATTTCCATATTCATGCATTTTTGCATTCACATTTCATTTCATGCTTCTTGGCATTTATCTTTTAAATCACTACAAAAATCTAGTTTTGAAAACTCAAAGTTTAAAAAATTTGAAGCTTTTTCTGAAAAACATCGATTGGACTTAGTTAATTAAAATTGAGTACGTTTGATTAGGCGGATTAGAAATTCACGGGAGTGAAAAGCACAAGTTACTTGTATAGTTTTTTAGAAGAATCTTGCTTGGCACAATAAACTTATATTTAAACTCTATAATTACACGTTCTTCACTTATTAAATTCAAAGCTATAGAATTCGTGAAAAGCTTGGCCTAAAGGGATGCTAGCTAGGGCTCAACACGCACGATACCATGTAAAAAAAATTATTCCGCTATTTCTACCCAAAGAGAAAAAGCAAAATTTGTGGACCTATAAACACTTATAATATTGTTGAAATTTCAATCTAGTTTTCATTTTTTTGGATATTTTGGTGTAATACGGGTCGCGCTACGTAGGTAAACAATTGCTGCAGGCAACAATCAAATCGAAAGATTTACCCCCCAAAACTAGAACTAGAACATCGTCCTCGAGTTTTGAAGGGTACGCTCTCATTATCTAAGGCCGTTTATGAGTATCAGGCAAAAGATAAATCGTTAGTCGATAAGATTTGGATATAGGATTCCAAATGAAGCTGAGGATGTGTAACTCTTGATGAATGACAAAACTGAGAGTGTCTTCTAACTCCGGGCAATCCTGGACCAATAAACAACAACAACAAGAACCCGGGTGCGCATGAAAAGCACAAGCTATTCTTACACAAACAACAAAAGATTTATTTATACTTTACGGTATAAGCATGGTGTGCCGCCCACGAAGCGCGTGTTTAGGGTCGCGATGCCTTGAACACCATCACAGGATTTATGGATCCTGAGGAAACAAGTGGAATAAAAATCATAATCGGACTTCATTCAAGTGACTACGATAAGTATTGAATTTCGTGAAAAGTTCCACTCTTTTTGAGATACATCTGGACTTAGAAGAATGATTACTTTTGAAAATGCCCAGGATCAATGTGGTGTCTTCATCCCCAAGGAGAGAAGATAAGGCGGATAACGGGAATTGGATAAGAAATGGGAGAAAGATCCAATACAACATAAGCGGAAAATTGGATTCACTAGCAAGGTATGAAAAATCTCTACTAGGGTGGGTAAGCATTAAGCACATGAACTCTTGGTTCGCTTTCTTGGAAATATTTCCCACCATCATCCATTGTAAGAATTGCCCAGCTAGGGCTCAATCTTAAGCAGAAACGATCATATCCGATGGAGATATGATGTGAGCATGTTCATCGCGCGACTCCTCATGAAAATACTCCTATCGGTAGAAGGAAATGATCATTCGAAAGATCAAACGTAAAGAATCATTATTGAGAAAATCGACATGAGTGGTGGTACTGGCCACTACTCTTCTCTTTAAAATGATCGTTTTAATCGTAGAAAAGCTTTATAATCTGAAGTAGATAACTCAGAATGAGTGTGGGACCTGACCACTACTAGGCTCTCCAAATTAAAATCAGAAAGTTTCGATCATGCGGGCAAAGAATTAACAAAGGTCGTTCCCTGTCTCCTCCAAGGAAAAGGTTAGGAAATATGCTGGAGGTAGACTGGTCACACAACACGGAAGATGGAAACGGGATTATCTCGTTTTATGCTTCCGATTTTGCAACAAGGGAGATGGGACATTCAACAATTGTTTCTCGAAGGTATCGTATTTGCTCGCTAAAGAATGTCCATCCACTAAATCCTTCACCAATTTGGAATAACATATCTCTATCACCTTCGAGCTACTGGATCCAGAATTGGGCGGTGATGCATCAACATACTCAGACATCGTTACTAGAGAATAGAATCTTCATCCAGTCGAAGTTCGAATCAAACGTTAGAATCCAGAGAAATCCTCGGATTGATCCTTTTGAAATGTCAAGAGGCGGAGAATTGTCCTCGTGAAAGGCAAATCACACACTTGGGGATACCTTTGTGACTCACTTGGGATCAGGGACTCAAGGATCAACACTAAGACTGTATGTATTCGTCCGATTCGTGCCGTAATTGTGTCCAGATGCTCATCACTCCATAATTAGGAAGAGTTACGGGCTCCTCGGTTGATAACAACGGGTGTGATTGCACATGGTATAAATCCTCGTCATCTGCTCTCATCACAGTAGACGAGAGCGGCGATTCCAAGCCGGGAGCGATTGATGTACTCAGAGCAGCTCGTTCACTTATTCTTTTCCCATCTTGAACAAGTTTGCTAATGCATGGTCTTGCTCTTACTCGGGTTGAGCGTGGCTCTATCTTCAATAAATTGTCCAAGCATGCAATAGAGCCTTAGGCGTTTTCCACTCAAAAGAGATCGATTAATAGCTGGTGAGAAAGCTTTCATCAGATTTCATTAGGGTCCTCTTGGGCTTGCATAAGCTTCCATGCTCATTGTTGAGGGTTGATGATGACGGAAAATTGCGGGGTTTGGAAGTGGTCAAAATCCGCTTCTAAGAATTAGATTCATAAGCAAGGATTTTTGCTTCATGATAATCTCGTCTTCATCTCATCGGTTGACACTGAAAGTCTCATGAGGCACACTCCACTAGTCTACAAACAAAGATATTTCTGTCTGGAAACTTTGAGAATCTCGTTTGTGAGAATTAAATCTTGATTGTAAAACGGTTCCCGATTGGATAACGGAATTGGGGTGAACAATCGTAACCATTAAAGTAAGCATTGTTTTCAAAATTCTCAGTAAGAATGAGTCGGGGGTTGTGGAGAAGGGTTTGAATGTAATCGGGATTGTCATTTAGGATTGAGTATGGAGTTAAAAATTTTGGTGTTTCACTCGAAATCTTACAATAAAAACTAACTACGTCATAATTCATCGTTAACCACATTTTAGCATTGACCAAAATAATTTTTTGTATTTGCACACTTTTCCGAGCTTGTGGGATCTCATTAATGGTTTGTTTGGTTGGCTCCGGATTAGAGATAATCAGAGTTTTCGGTGGACAATTATAACCATCTGAGCACTTTCCCATCAAGACTTACAAGCGGATTTGTTGACAAAATCTCGCTCTGCCACCATCTCTAACGAATCATCACACTGTGTGTACAACACTTCTTGGAATCGATTAGTGAGATTTTTGTGAGGAATTGACCTCGGGGCTTGTTTGACACTACGAATGGGCTCTCCGAGGAGCATTACTACAACGTTGGAATTGTCATTGGATCGACTCGGGAAGTATTTGAAAACTTTTGAAAAGCTTTCTCCAATATCGCTTCGTGTCAGGTCACATTCAAGCAATAGAAGACCCATGCAACAGGGGGGCCCCCCCCCCCCCAGGGGCAGTTTCCACAATCGAAACAAATTCTTTCAATCTGAATGTGTTGTTGAGACGATTCGGGCATTGGAACAAGAAGCTGTTGTTGCGGATGAGGTTCTCTTTTGAACAACAAAGGTGAAGTGTGCAATCATTTCCACAAGCGAACATGCTTTAATCGCTTTAAGGGTACATGAATGATGTCATAAGAATTTTATTGTTTGACGGGATAGGAAAGAATTACATCCTGATACGAAGAAATGAAGATTATTTTTGGTGTTGCTTCTCGAATTTATTTAACAACATATTTTCTCACAATTGGACAAAAATCAGATAGACAACTTAAAAATGACGCAATGTCTCAATCTTAACTTCACGTAGCTCTCCAGAATGAAAAACGCAAGGTGAGCGTCGAGGAGTAGGGAATTTAAAGCGAAGCTTATTTTCCTTTGGGTGTTGTTCCTAGTGAAGACATCTTCCCTCCCGCTATTACCCACTTTATGCTTGGTCAATCAGAATGAGGAGAGCAGTATATGTAAGTGACACAGAGGCAAGTTTTAAATCTTTTGTTCGAGTTGGGAACTCAATAGTTCACCGGAACTTATTATGATAATACCTCAGTTGAGAATATTATATTTTGGTATTTTACCAATTAGTGAATTTTAATTTTTATGGACAATTTTTTTATTTTTTTGATTTTTTGGTTTTTTAATTTTTATATGATATGTACTAATAAAAAGAAAAGAAAAATATTTTTGTGTTTTTTAATATGGTATATTAACAATAAGACAAGTTCAGATCAAAGTCGGATAGAAATCGTAGCAAATGCCTCCCCGGCAGCGGCGCCAAAAATTGATTCGCTGATGGTATATATATAAAATACTAGGCAAATCCAAACTCTTCACCCTTGACCAAGGTAAAAAGTCAAGACCTACTTAGAAATAAAATATATAAGAATCAATTATAAAAAGATTCCGGAAGAGATATTCCCGGGTCGTATGTCCCAACGAGGCTGCAATTGAATTTTATCCTGGTTCGATGAGAAATTGAATGATGGAAACACTGATATAATTATAACTAAATTTAATTAAATAAAACTTAATTTAATCTACGGGAAAACAAGCAAAGGAAATGGGGATCTTAAAAACTACGGGAAACAAAATTAGTTATAGGGAAATCTTAAAATTAAATTTATACTAAAATACGGGGAACAGAATCAGGTATCGGGAACCCTAAATACTAAAAATTTAGAAAATAAATGCTAAATTAAATTAAAAATCAAAATTAAATTCTAATTAACTTAACTTGAAAAATAAAGAAAACTAGAACTAAAACGGAGGTCTATGATTTAAAACGAAAAGAAACGGTAAAACGCACCCGGTAAAAACGGGTCTAAAACTGAAATTTAAGGAAATTAAGCCTACACTAAATTTTAATATTTTTCCTGACACTAAATGACAAAGAAGAAAATTTTATAAAAAAGAAAAATATTTTTTTATTAAAATTTTTGGAAATTTTTTATGAATTTTAAAGATTAAAACTAATTAACTAAGAAATAGAAACGGACAAAAATAAAAGTTATAAAAATTCTAAAAAAATAAAATAAATAAAGAAAAGTTAACAATTCTAAAAATATAAAAATGCCCAAATTTTTACATGTTTTTATAATAAGTAATTAACTAATTAAATCTAAACCTTAATTTAAATCTAATATTAAATTATATAACTATACTAAAGTTACTTTGGGGACTAACAGTTGAAAGGACACAAGTACTAATAGCGTGTATACAGGCTATCTAACACAGGGACTAACAGTTGTAACTCTTAAAAGATAAATTAACCACAAACAGTCCCTGAAGTGGAACCAGAATTAACTACTAGTCCTAAGGGCTTAGAAAGTGCTTATTTCCAAAAACTTATAAAAGAAAAGTTGTTCAGGGGCTTATGGGGAGTAACTTTTGAAAAAGCACGAAGTGCTGATTCTAAAAGAATAAGCCAGAAAATTAAGCTGTTTATGACAGCAGACTTAATGAGCTTATTTGCTTATTTTTCTTTGTTTTGGGGATTTAAGCCAACTTATAAGATATAACTTATGGGGAAAGATAAATAGGCTAGGGGAGTCCTAAATAAGCTAAAGTATTCTAAATTAAGCCCTAAAATAAGCTGGAAATTAACTTAAGCTATGTGACAGTTTTAATAAGAAAACAGAAAAGAATGAACTTTAAGCATAGAATAAGCTAAGCTAAAGGCTGAGATAAGCTATAATAATTTGGGGACTTAAAGAACAAGTATTAAGCTATAAATAAAAGCTATAAGATCCTAATGCTTAGTACCTAAATAAGCTAAACAAGTGGGCTGAAAATGGTGCTCAGCACCAGGGGAGCATGCAACAGTGAGCTTAAGGCTTATTTGAGCTTATGAAAATAAGCTCTTAAGAGCTTTTTAGCCAAAACAAAGTAAAAAGTATTTGAGAGTAGAGATAGTGTAGCCATGTGTTGGTGGAACAGAGTCGAGCTTCTACTAGGTTCATCTTCAAAGATGATCGGAGCTTGTAAAGACTTCATAGCGTTAAGTGCCTTTCTTACTAGATTCTGATATTGGAATTATAGCACCCAAGGCTAGGCAACCTCTCAAATGTAAACGCATAAAAAGCCAAATAAAAGATTCACCCCATCAGCCCACACTGCATATCTGTCGCCAACACACAAATCCCCCACTAACAAAAGCCACCACTATTATACTCTATACCCAACCCCAACTACCCCCTTGACTTCATGCCGCGCCCGGTCCACCCCCACATTACCCCCACCGCGAAAAGACTGAACAAGGGCTTGCTTGGCTGTTCAATCGTGGTAGAAAGATAACAACACAAAGAAGACACGGCTTATCACAATGTGATTATAGTGCAGTATGCCTGCTTGAGAACACTTCTTAGGACGTCAAATTTGCCACTTATTGAAAAATTTGACAGAAAATTAGAGAACACTTAAAAATTGATTTAACCTATCATAAAAATTGGTGGTTTAAGTGGTTTGGTTTACCCTCTACAACACTCAAGCATAAAGTTTGGCATCTGTGTGAGCCTATGACCCATGCAAAACCCCTATGATCCACAATTTTGGGTCTAAACAAACACCCCCTCTATTTTTATAAAAGGAGTTTTTTTTATTGATTTTTTGGTGCATCGATAAGGCTCCCTTAAGGAAAAGTGAGTACTAAATGAATCTTAATAACTTTTACACATATGTTTAAATAATTTAAACAGATTATAATCTAGCCTAATCATTATTTCAAATTTATGACAATGGCAAATTTCACAAGAAACTCTTGACATTATTTACATTAAAAAAACAGAAAAAGATTACAACACAAAGCTTTTTAAAAAAAGCTTAATACAATAATTTTAAAGCAGACTTAGGTAAATTTTAAACTAAGAAAAAGTAAAAACAAAATAAAAATGGTGTGTTTTGCTTCGGCTTGGTCTTGGCTCTTTTATAGAGGCTCCCAGCCTTTACTTGGACTTGGGATGTGTTTGTTGTGAGAGTAGGAAGCAATCCAAGCAATCCCAGCCCTCCATATGCCTTGTAGACCATCTCACCATTGAAGGGGGGGTACGGGGTTGAGTGTTTTCCAAGTGGGAGGGGGTTATAGGTGCAGGGTAAGTGGGGAAAGGTGAGGGGTGAGTAGGAAAGTGTACTGGAGAGGTGGTTTTGGCTTGAAACCGTGGGGAAAGGGTGGTATGGTTTTGGCGCGAAGGTGGGTTCGACAGGGGTGGGTTGCAGGGTTTAAAAGGGATCTTTGGAGAAGAGGCAATAATGGCCCTCACACTTTCTTTCTCTTTTCATTTCGTTTTAAGCCGAATTTCAGTTATAAAAGAAGTTTAGAAAGTGGCACAAATGGCCCCTCTGGTTTTATAACAAAAGAAAACAAAGAAAGTTTGGGGAATTGCAAAACTGGTCCCTGCTGTTTATAACTAAAAAGAAAACTGCCATTTGGCAGTTTTAGTCCTTGTCTTTATTTTACCACTTTTCTTTTATAAAACACTTTAAAAAATGACAACTTTAGTCCCTCAAGTTTTATAAAAAAGGATTTTGGGCTTGGGTTTGTGTATTGGGCTTGGGTTTGGTTATTGGGCTTTTTCAAGCCCAATAAGGTTTATTGTGTGTTTTGTGTGTACAATGGCTGAGATTGGCTGTAACTGGGCTAGGATTGGGCCTTCAAAGTCTTCACAGTCTTTGTCAATTGCACACAAATGGGCTGTTGTAATTGATTGAGGGCCCATTTGGTCTTCACAGTCTTCATA
>BQNB010048396.1:1634-42587 GCA_026074375.1 Tanacetum coccineum | reverse complement strand
CTAGATAAAAGGTTTTATAAAACTTCTCAAGAAAATTAGAAAATTCAAAGTGAAAAATGGCAAAAATTATGCTGATATGTTGTGTGTTTGCTGATGTGTTTGGCAAGCTGGTGCAATTGGCATTGCACAAAGATGCAGCCTAAAATTTTGAGTTTAACACTTTACTCAATGATCCCTAGTGTGCTAAGAACAACCTTGGCCTCTAAAATACTTTTATTACCCTAAAATCTAAAAGTCCATTGACTGAAATATGCCCTGGTGCTGGCACAAGACTTATAAGCTCTAAACTATTGAATCTTACTAACTAAGTGCTAAAAGCTTTTTAAAACTTAAAAATATGATCCATCTCAGCTGAAGGAAAGAATTTGACAAAGTGAATTTGACTTTAAGAGTCAAATATGTCCTAATCCAAACACTACCTTATTTTGACTGTCAAAAACAAAATGCACCTAAAATCTATATAAAAGCTAAAACAACCTAAACTCTTTATCTACTTCTGTTTATATTGAATTAATAGAGCTGTTTAAACTATAAAACCTAGAGCTTATAAGTAAAAATAAGCTACTTCTTCAGTGAGGCTTATTATACTACTAGTTATAATAAAAAGTAAAAATGAAAACTAGCTTGATTTAAAGATATAACAGACTAAAGCTAGTTCAGTATTGAATTAAGTAAACTAAATGACAGGATTTAAGTACAAGAATTTAGATCAATAAGCAAATTAAGATAAGCTATGAATTTAGCTAAAAGGAAATTTAGAAAGGTAACCTGAATTTTGAAGATTCTTCTTCACCTAGACATCCAAGTGAAGAGTCTAGGTGATCCTAATGGCTTCCAAAAGCCTCTAACCTTTACAACCACAATAAGCTGAATTTTTAGCTTATTAGCTCTTGTTGCTTGAAAATTAAACTCAAATCACTCAAGTGATCATGCTTTTAGTGTAAAATGATTAAAATAAGGAAATGAGTGCTTAATGAACAAAGTTTAACTAAAATTGAGCTTATTAGAAGCAATAAGCTCACACTAGCTTATCAAGAGCTTATTTGATGAAATGAGCTTAGAATTGAAATCAAAGTAAACAAATACTTGAAAATTGAGTTGTTATTGCTAAAAGGATGTAGTACAAGCTGAATGAACAAGAGTACAAGTAATGAAAGCTTAAAACGAAAATGTTTGAAAGAAATGCTTAAAATTGAAGAAAATACAAAGTAGAATTTTTAAAACTAAAACAACAACTGAAAAATGTGAGTCCTAACACTCTATTTATAGAGGAGAAGTGAAGAGGAGGAAGAGTTTCCAGAATGATCCATTGAATCCTAGCCCTTGATCATTGTCGAACAAATTTAGGCCGTTTGATCATTGTTATGATGTGTTTGATCCAATCATTGGATGCCACGTGTTTGATTGTGATTGGGGAAGGTGTATGAACGAATTTGATTGTTTAAAAAGGAGCGGGGGTGGGGTAAATTTGGAGTTGGGCTGTGTAGAAATTTGGCGGGAAAAACCGTTAGGGCTGTTAGTCTGTTACGAGAAAAGCGGGGGTTTGTTTGAAAGTTTGGAGATCTTGCACACTTGGTCCCTGCCTTTTCCTCCGCCCTTTGTAGCTATAAAGAAAGTTTGATTTTGGCAAGTTCGGCCCTTGTGTTTTTCTTTCTTTCTTTCTTCTTTAATAAATCAACTTTCCTCTTATGCAATCTTAGTCCTTGAACTTCTTATTAACTTCACTCATAAGATCCCTTCAGGAAACTTTTGCGAAAGCGACTTGTCCTATTTTGAGTCCTGAACTTTTATGTGTTGACCTTTGACTTCATTTCTTGCTGTGTCGGGCTGATCCGGCTTTGATCTTTGGCTGATTTTTCACTCTTGCTCTTGTCTCTTTGTCTCTTCTTTTACCGTACCGATTGTATGGCTTTTTTAGAGAACGTTTTTGCTTCTTTTTGTCTTTTCAATCCTTTCCTGCACAATTGGACACAAAAGCACACATTTTCTATTCTTTTGGCATTTTAATGGCTTTTATTAGGCAAAATCCCGGGTAATTTAGTATACAATTAAGCAAATATCAACCAACGAGTGTGAAAAGATATGGAGAGTGGTTCATATTGGTTAGACAAGGTTTGGACCTCTATTTGGAGAGATGTAAGGACATTGGCTATTGAAGAGGCGTATACGACAAAGTATTCTATCCATCCTAGAGCGGATACAATGTTGTGTGGTTTTAGGTTAACTAATCGATGGCTAAGTATGAAGAAGGATATAGCTAGTTGCGGCAGTAAGTATTTAGCGTATTCGGAAGTTGAAGTTGAGTATAAAGGGTCTTCAGGATTGTTGCTACTGTTAGGATCTGTAACTAGATAGATCTTCTAGCCTATGTGGTTGTATAATACTTATGTAATCACAAGTATATACGTGAGAGACTCTAACAATTGTTTAGGCGGAAACTAAACAACGTAATATAAAGAGGAACAAATATGAACAATGATCCTCTATGGATCTTTCTATTGATAATAAATTGTTTTTGTGACTTGTAATCGATCCCAAACCCTAATGCTAAAGGTTTTTTTATAGAGAAGAAACCCTAAATTGGTCAACAAGATTCCTAAAAACGCGTAAGAGATATACATCAATCTCTTCCTAATATATCTCATTCCTATATTAATGAGATGATTCTAGAATATAACTATAATTCCTTAATTACATTAATTACGTCTATAAATAACAATCAGCAGATTCTATCTCTGTCAGCAGGAACGAGAACATGACCAGCAGAAACATAATCAGCAGGAACGCTACTTGAACTGCCAGCAGGAACGACTTAATGCCATCAGCAGAAACGAAAATCTCTAACAGCAGAAACGACACTTAGTCGTTTTCAAGTATTCCCAACAATCCTCCCCTAAACTTGGTTTTGACCCCGTTAATTCCAAGTTTCTAGATAGATCTTCGCGAAGCAAGAGGATTGAGTAGCAGCAGAAACAAAGTATTCAGCAAATATTGATGAAGACAGCAAGAACAGACGAACCAGCAGCATCGTAAATACCAGCAGATACAATGTAACCAGCAGCAATAATACAAGCAGCAGAAACCGTAGCAGCAGCATCCAAAACAGCAGCATCAAAAGAAACAGCATGAACTCGATGAACAGCAGAATCAAATGAAGTAGCATCGTCAAAGAACAGCAGCTTCCAGTCTTTGCAGCAACATAAGTAGATTTGATAAGCCTTTACCAAGTAGCTACTCACTCTTGGGCTAGATGATACTTTGGTGAAAACAAACACCCTGGTGTAACAAAAACCAGTCCAATTTCTCAGAACGTGAATCAAGGGTGAATTGGAATACCCTAACAGTTTTTGGCAAACCGTCACAGCCATGCAACGGATTTGACATGTCTTTACCTGTAGCCGTTTGCTCAGGACTAGCCAACTCTTCATACACAGAGTAATATGGTGAGTCGATAACCATACAATTTTTAGTAAATTGTCAACTATCAACGGATTTGAGAAAGTCTTTACCAAGAGCCGTACCCTCTTGGACTAGCCACTCTTTGTTACAAGAACATGGTGAGTGAAGGCCATAGGATTTTTAGCAAACCCTTACAGCTATCAACGGATTTGAGTTACACACCAAAGCCGTTTGCAATGGTGAGCCAGACTCTTTCTTGGCTGTTAGCCATGGTGAGCTGAAAACCATTTGTCGTGCAGTGCAAGCACTAACACCAAAATTATGCAACACTAAATTTTTACTAAACTATTACAGGGATGTATCTAAATCTAAGGATGTTAATTGCTATATATTTTTTTATTTTTTATTTTTATTTTTTTTTTATTATTTTTTTTAATAATAATAAACCAACTAAACTATTGAAATAACTACAAACACAAACATAGAAACAACTTACATAGGGGCAGATGCAAGACACTCATATGCTTGCCTTAAACCATCCTGGACCGTCTGAATTATATTGCCAGCAACAACAACATCCCGACAATACGAGGGTGGAACTGTGAGCCTGTGGCGTAACATACGTTCAAGCAGAGTCGCCCGGATAGGATAGACCTTGTCCACGAACATATACACAGTCTTCCCATTCGTCAAATCCAGGACATGAACAGAACTCTTAGGATACAACTGCCAGCTGCTCACAATCCATTCATCTTGTGTACGCCAAAAGTCTTCCACATCATCAGAATGAAGTGATTGACACAACAGATTTACATCCCTCCAGAGATCTAATCCAACATCTACATCTGGGTTTAGCCGAAAGTACCTATTCATCCGTCGACGCAAAAGAAGGAGATCCTCACGATAGACATGAGGAATGATCAATACAAAGACTATGCGGAAACTAGTCTTTATATCTTATAAGAACAAGTATGATAATAAGTGGTACTAAGCGGGCAACGCACAATCTCCCAATCTTTAAATGCACCATACGAAGAGGGGAGTTATAAGTTTCTATGTCATCATCACTCTCACTCTCAGAGCTGAAAAAGTCCTCAACAGGTTTATCCCATAGGAAGTCGTCACTTCTCACCCCAAGATGTTTACGACGAGACCGAGGAGGAGAAGCGGCAGATTCAGTAACAGTTTCAACCTTAACTTGTAGATCAACAATCTCATCATCAGGGAGTTTGTCCACAAATATAACGCCATCACCCGAAATAGACTTACCCCGAAAGATAATCTCAGCAAGCACGTCATCATCCGAGTCAGGGTCAGCAGCAACTCGAGACAAACCAATCTGCTCGTCCTCATCACTATCCAGGAAAAACTCATGAATACCCCCTGATGTGGATTCAAACAGAACATTTGACGGTGAAGAACTATCAGCAGAATCTGCAAACGGCGAAACTCCAATCTCACGGCGTGAACCAACAGAATCCAAAGCTGCTGTAGTGGGGACAGTAGAGTCAATACCTGGAGCATCAAAGGTACCATCAGCAGGATTAGAAGCAGCAGAGCCAGCCATTGGAGTAACTGAGGCAGCAGGATTAGAGCTACCACCACCAGCAGAATCAGGATCATCAGCAGTATGAGTTATAGCAGCAGGAACACTATCTGGCTGGGAGGAAGCATGTTCAACCCTTTATCTCTTGGAAGGGAGGGTCAGTATGCAGGCTGGGTCAAAAAGGTTGTACTGAGCACTCAACAAGCGATCCTTTTCAAGACGTCTGCAGATATACTCGTACTCTTCAATCAGCTATTGTTTAGTCATAGCCTTGACAGCGGTCATTGTGATGGTACCATTATGAGCTGCACACCAATGATTTTTAACTAAGTTGCGCATCATCTGGGTGACCTCAGATTGCTTCATCGGCTTACCCTTGAGTGCTCTATAACGTAAATCTGCCAAGGCCCGCTTCTTCTTTTCCTTAATAGCAGTCATACGCTTAATAAAGTTGTCCTCGGTTACATCAGCTCCCAACAACTCGCGTGCCAATGCAGGATTTGAACCAACTTGCATCATCAAATTCAACCAGTCTGTTTCTGTCATACGCATCATGAGTTCATCTAATTCCTTTGCGCGCTGTTCAGAAACAATTTGCAAGTCTTCCTGAGCCAAAGCCTCAGCCTGTAACTGTTGAACCAGTCGCTCACTAGCCTGTTCTTCTTCGAAGCGTTTCCTGGCTTGTGCGATCTCTGCAAGAAACTCAGCAGGGATATCAAATCAGGCATAGGAGCCTTTCCCTTGTCAGCAGCAAGGATGGACTCACAGAAAGATTAGAGCAGCATCACAAATACCAGCAGATACAATGTAACCAGCAGCAATAATACAAGCAGCAGAAACCGTAGCAGCAGCATCCAAAACAGCAGCATCAAAAGAAACAGCATGAACTCGATGAAATACAACGGATTTGATACGTCTTTACCTGTAGCCGTTTGCTCAGGACTAGCCAACTCTTCATACACAGAGTAATATGGTGAGTTGACAACCATACAATTTTTAGTAAATTGTCAACTATCAACGGATTTGAGAAAGTCTTTACCATGAGCCGTTTGCTATGGACTAGCCACTTTTCATTCAAAGAATATGGAAAGTGATAACCATCCAGTTTTTGGTAACCTGGCAACCATCAACGGATTTGAGTTACACACCAAAGCCGTTTGCAATGGTGAGCCAGACTCTTTCTTAGCTGTTAGCCATGGTGAGCTGAAAACCATTTGTCGTGTAGTGCAAGCACTAACACCAAAGATATACAATTCTATATCGAAAAGGACATATGTTGGTTAGTTTTTTGTTTTTTTTTTGTTTTAAACAAAACAACTAAACTATGGAAGTAACTACAAACACTAACTCAGAAAACACTTACAAAGGAGCAAATGCAAGACACTCATAAGATTGCCGTAAGCCAGTCTGGACCGTCTGAATAACACTCCCAGCAACAACAACATCCCGACAGTATGAGGGTGGAACTGTGAGCCTGTGGCGTAACATCCGTTCAAGCAGTGTTGCCCGGATAGGATAGAACTTGTCCACAAACATATACACAGTTTTCCCATTCGTTAAATCCAGGACATGAACAGAGCTCTTGGGGTACAACTTCCAGCTACTCACAATCCATTCATCTTGTGTACGCCAAAAGTCTTCCACGTCATCAGAATGAAGTGACTGACACAACATATTCACATCCCTCCAGAGGTCTAAACCAACGTCTACTTCTGGGTTTAGCCGAAAGTACCTATTCATCCGTCGACGCAAAAGAAGGAGATCCTCACGATAAACATGAGGTAGCAACTCTTTCAAGTAGGTAAAGTACTTTCGCCTCCTGTTCTGCTGATAATAAACATGGATATAATTGTTACCAGGCGGGCAACTCACCATCTCCCAATCTTTAAATTCACCATATGGAAGAGGAGGAATATAATTCTCCATGTCATCATCACTCTCACTCTCAGAGCTGAAAAAGTCTTCAACAGGTTTATCCCATAGAACGTCATCACCTCTCACCCCAATATGTTTACGACGAGACCGAGGAGGAGAAGAGGCAGATGCAAAAACGGTTTCAACCTTAACCCGTGGATCAACAATCTCATCATCAGGTAGGTTGTCCACTACCACAACACCATGACCAGAAACAGACTGACCCCTAAAGATAATCTCAGCAAGCACTTCGTCATCCGAGTCAGGGTCAGTAGCAACTCGAGACATACCAATCTGGTCGTCCTCATCACTGTCAAGGAAAAACTCATTAATACCCCCAGCAGCAGAATCTGCAAATGGTGAAACGCCAATGGTATGGTGTGAACCAGCAGGATCCAAAGCTGCTATAGTGATGATAGTAGAATCAGTAACAGTAGCACCAAGTGTACCACCAGCAGTATCGAAAACAGCAGAACCAGCCATAGGAGTAGCTGAACCAGCAGGTTTAGAACTACCACCACCAGCAGAATCAGAATCATCAGCAGGGACAGTTGTAGCAGCAGGAACACTAGCTAACTGTGAAGAACCACGTTCAACCCTTTGTCGTTTAGAAGGAGGCTCAGTAATGGCAGGCTTAGGTCAAAAAAGGTTGTACTGAGCACTCAACAAGCGATCCTTTTTAAGACGTCTGCAGATGTACTCGTACTCTTCAATCAGCTGTTTTTGATTCATAGCCTTGACTTCTTTCATTGTGAAATAATTAAGTGAAAAGCAACTTGGACGCCGCCTGTTCAGGCAAGTGGTAGCCGCCAATCACCATTTAAACTAGATTTAAAACGAAAACTATTCAACTTCCATTTTAAGACCAGCAGGTATAAAGTCAAACATCAGTAACCACTCTTAAAACCAGCAGAAACAAGTCAAGCAGCAGAATTAATATATGAGCAGCACAAACTATTCATTCAGCAGATACATTGATACACCAGCAGGAATGGAGACTACCAGCAGAAACTGAGTGACTAGTGGCAGAGACCAACCAACCAGCAAAATCAAACTGAGCACAGCAGAAACTAAGTTGAGACAGCATAAACAAGTGACTACCAGCAGAAATAACTCAGCCAGCAGAAACATGATACTACCAGCACAAACTAGTTCAGCAGCATAAAAGGATGTATTGACAGCATAAACAACTCCAGCAGCATGAATGTATTCAGCCAGCAGAAAGATTCAACCAACAGCAGAAACCGTGCAAACAGCAGGAATACACACCCTATCAGCAGAAATGAATCCACCAGCAGAAGTATGCCCACCAGCATGAACACGGAACCAGCAGCATAATCCATAGCTACCAGCAGAAACAAAGCATCCAGCAGGAAGGTTAACTACCAGCAGAATCATAGTACTACCAGCAGAAACCAACCTGTCAGCAGGAAGAATGTACAACTAGCAGCAGTATTGACTACCTGCAATCACAAGAAAATAATATCCCACAAAACACCATATCTACCTGCGAAAAAGTTAGAATATACAAGTATACAACAACAAGCCTCCCCTTAGGCTTATACCTCCCCTCAATTCACGAAAGAGGGATTCACCATTCCAATATGGACCACCAGATACTCAAATCTTGGTCCATCAAATGCCTTGGTCAGTAAATCAGCCACATTATCATCGGTGTGAATCTTCAGCACCTGTATCAAGTTCTTTTCATTGGCATCTCTTATAAAGTGATGCCGAATCTCAATATGCTTGGTCCTTTGATGAAAGACTGGGTTCTTCACAATGCATATGGTGCTCTGGTTGTCTATGAAGATTTTGGTATTCATGAAGTTGAATCCATAATCCAGCAACTGGTTCTGAATCCAGAGTACCTGTGCACAGCAGCTAGCAGCAGCAACATACTCGGCTTCTGTTGAAGAAGTAGCCACAATAGTCTGCTTCTTGCACTGCCATGAAATTAACCTTCTGCCCAGAAATTGACATCCACCTGTAGTGGATTTCCTATCACCATGAGAACCAGCATAATCACTATCACTGTAGGCTTCCAACTGAAAAGGAGAATCTTTAGGATACCACAAGCCTAATTTTGGTTGCCCTTTTAGATACTTGAATATCTTCTTGACTGCATTCAGATGAGAAGTCAGTGGAGTAACTTGATGTCTGGAACAGGCACTAACTGCAAACATTATGTCAGGTCGTGAAGCTGTGAGATACATAAGTGAACCAATCATGGATCTATACAAATGTACATTAACTGGAGGATCAGATTCATCCTTCAATTTGGTCTTAGCAGCTTCATAGGGTGTTGTTGCAGTTCTTACAGATTCCATGTCAAACTTTGTAAGCATGTCTTTAACATACTTGTCTTGGCTGATGAAAATACCATCAGGCAACTGTTTCACCTGTAGACCTAAGAAGAAACTCATCTCTCCCATAGCACTCATTTCAAATTCTCCTTGCATTAACACCTCAAATTCTTCACACCAGGCTTTATTGGTGGACCCAAAAATAATGTCATCCACATAAACCTGTACCAAAAGTATATCCCTGGAATCTTTCTTGATGAACAGTGTCTTGTCAATAGTACCTCTTCTGTAATTGTGTTGTAACAGAAAAGCAGACAATCGTTCGTACCAGGCTCTAGGTGCTTGATGAAGTCCATACAAAGCTTTAACCACTTTGTACACATGCTTTGGGAAGTAAGGATCTTCAAAGCCTTTAGGCTGAGTGACATACACTTCTTCTTCAATTTCTCCATAGAGAAAGGCACTCTTAACATCCATCTGATATACCAGGAAGCCCATATAAGAAGCAAAAGCCAAAAACAGTCTGATTGCCTCTATTCTGGCCACTGGTGCAAATACCTCATCGTAATCAATGCCCTCCTCTTGTCTGTGTCCCTGTGCAACTAACCGTGCTTTATTCCGTACAACTATTCCTCTGGCATCCCTCTTGTTCTTCAAAATCCATTTTGTCCCTATTGCATGTTTGCCATCAGGTAAAGGGACAAGTTTCCATACTTGCTGGTTGATGAATTGTTGCATCTCTTCTTGCATGGCAGCAACCCAATCAGGATCCTCAAGTGCTTTAGCTATACTAGTTGGTTCTAACTGAGAAAGGAAGCAACCAAACAGACAATGAAGCTGATCTGTATGATTGGTCCTTTGTTGATCTTGAATATATCCAATGAAAGCACTTTCACCAAACTTGGATTTTTGAGCTTTGCTTCTTGTCAGAACTAAAGAAGCGAGATCACCAAGAATCTGTGACTGAGGATGAATTGTATTCACCCTTCTTGTAGTAACTGGATTTACGTCAATAAGAGGTGCTAAATTTGTAAGAGTAGCACTAAATTCATCATCATAAGAGGAAGATGTAAAGATGCCAGATGAGAGTTGATCCTTGCTCACATCAGAAGGGAGTGGAAATCGTGTGGTGTTTGCACTTGAGCCCAATGATTGACCAGGAGGAAGTGTAGACGCATCAGCATATACAGGGATGAAGTTAGCAGAAACAGATGAACTGACAGCAGGATTGCTCTTACCAGCAGGTTCATCACTTCCAGCAGGTTGAGAACTACCAGCAGGATTACCACCAGCAGGATCACTACCAACAGAAGCAATGCCAACAGGATCCCTATCAGTAGAAACACCTTGGTTTCGAATTTCAGCTTCAGCTTGACTTAGTATTTCGCCGCTATACATTTTTTTCATGTTTTGGAATGCCATTTCCGCTTCTGGTGTCCACTGGAAGTCACTTTTTTTACACACCTTTTGAGGGTTTTGAAGAAAGGAAGTGACTTTTCTACGGATTTGGATAAGAACCTATTTAAGCTCGCCAGGTTTTTATTTAGGCTTTGAGCTTCTTTCAATGTTTGGGGTGATTATAGCTTCATCATCGCTTCCGCTTTTTCTAGACAAGTTTTGATTCCTTGCATGCTGACTACATGGCCCAGGAACACTCCTTCTTCCGCACCAAACATGCATTTTTTAGGATTGAGCTTCATGTTTATCCTTCTCAGGTTGTGGAATGTTTCTTCGACGTCTCTGAGTATTTCACATTCTGTGTGGCTCTTTATTACCAGGTCGTCTACGTAAACTTCTAGGTTCCTGCCAATCTATTTTTTGAATGCTTTATCTACGAGCCGTTGGTATGTTGCTCCTGCGTTCTTGAGGCCGAACGACATCTTTGTATAACAGAAAACTCCTTGGTTAGTGTGGAAAACAGTTTTTTCCTCGTCTTTCTTCGCCATCTGTATTTGGTGGTATCCCTTGTAGGCATCTAAGAAACACTTAAAAGGATATCCGCAAAGAGATTCGACTTTCCAATCAATTTCTAGAAGGGGATAATAGTCTTTTGGGCATGACTTGTTTAAATCTGTGAAATCCACAAACATCCTCTAGCTGCCATCGTGTTTCTTTACCATGACTGGGTTTGAGAGCCAGTCGTGGTAGTGTACTTCCCTCATGATTTCGGCTTCCACTAACTTGGTAACTTCCTCCTGGATTACTTTGTTCCTGTCTGGTGCTTGCCCCCTTCTTTTTTGCCTTATGGGTTGGCATCCTTCGCGGATGTTTAAGTGGTGTTCCGCTATGGATCTTGGAACACCAGTCATATCTGCCGGCTTCCAAGCAAATATATCCAAGTTATCTTTGAGCAGGTTGCAGAGTTCCATTCTTCCTTTTTCGGATAAGCTTCCGCCTATCGTGACGGTTTGCTCTGGATACTCTGGGTGGATTGCTACTTTGATTCCTTCTGTGGCCGCTCGTTCTCTTGGTGGAAGGACATTTTGTGTTTCTGCCACCATTCTGCACTCCGCTGGTATTATGGTATTGCTGTGGATTTTCACAATTCCTCCTTCTACTGGGAATTTTAGCATTCCGTGAGCGGTAGATGGGACCGCTTGGATTTTTTTGAGACCTGGGCGGCCGATGATACCATTGTATGGTGATGGGGATCTGACCACCATGAAGTTCATCAGGGCGCTTGTTGAGTGCTCTCCATCTCCTAAAGTCACCATTAGTGATATTTGCCCAGCGACCAAGATATTTCACTACTGAATCCTAGGAGAGGGGTCGTTGCTGGAATCATTTGATTTTTTATTTTTGGGTGAAGCTTGTTGAAGCAATGCTCGTACAACACTTCTGAGGCTGACCCTCCATCCATGTACATGCGATGGATAAGGTGTCTTTCTACTCCTGCTTCAATTACAATTTGGGTTTCTTGTCCGCCATTGTTTCTGAGAGGTGAAAAAGAAATTTCTTGGTCCGCAGAGAAGCTCTAAGTGATTTTCTCCTGGTTATTCGTTGCCATGGTTGGACCATGAGAATTGTCGTAGCTTTTTCTTTGTTGGGAGCTTCCCCTTTCTTTACGGTTTTTGCCTGCTCACCTCTTTTTCCTCCTTGTTTTATTTCTTTAATCAAGTGTGATAACTGCCCTGACTTGAACGCCTCTTCTATCTGCTTCCTAAGGCGGATGCATTCGTCTGTGTTGTGACCCTTATCCTCGTGAAACTCGCAGAACTTGTTCTTGTTCCTGTTTTCTGCGAGGCCTGTCATAGGCGGCGGTGCTTTGAACTTTATAGTTTCATTGCCATGATCTCTTTTGGTGTCTTCATGAGGGGTGTGAAACGGTCTTGCCGACTACTCAGTTTATGTTGGCTTTTATAATCGGGTGATTTGTCAAAATTTGGTCTATGGCTAGTTTCGTGGTGCTTTCATGCCAGCGGTACTTTTTTCTTTGATTGGTTGGCAACGACTACCTCTCCCCTTAGGAAAGTTGTTGTTACACTCATCATTTTGTCCACGGACTTTGGAATGTTGACATTCATTTTTTTGATTAAGTCCGGGTTGGTGATACCGTGCATGAACCCAGATATTCTTATGCATTTTGGTGCTCCGCTGACATGCATGCTTTCTGCCATGAATCTTTCCATGAAGGCTTCCGTTGGCTCTCCCCCCTTTGCTTTATATGATGGATTTTCACAGGATCTTTTATGTACTTCTTTTGTTGTGAGTAGTTCCCTAGGAATGTTTTTCATAACATTTCATAATTATCGATGGATTCTGGTGGGAGTTTGTCGAACCAGACTCTAGCGGAGCCGATGAGCGTGGAGTTGAACATGTGATACCAGGTGGGCATTGCCCACCGCTCTATTTTTCCGCTGCTTGGAAGATCTTTGGGTGAACGTCTGGGTCCCCCGTGCCGTCATACGTTTTTACGTTGACCGGCATACGGGTCCTTTTGGGACTTCAAAATTCTGAATCCTTGCCGTAAACGGATCAGTTTCCTCACACAACCAAGGTGGGGATAAATCATCTTCATAGCTTGGCCGATGCTTCTTGTACTTCCAGTGTCCGCCCTGATCGTGATCATTTTCTGAGTGGTACCGTTCTTCATTCCGAGTGCGCGGCCTGCGGCTTACGCGGTCAGCGGCATCCCATTCTTCTTTAATTTCCTGCTGACGTTCACTGGAGCACGTAACGTAGATTCGAATGAGCTCCCTAGCGTCTTTTTTCCTTTGGCTTGGGTTTTCTGCTGGCCTGCTGGTACTCCTTTTTCTACTCGCATGCCTGTGTCGCGGTGCGACATCCGACCCCAGTCATGAGTGGACGCTTCTTTTTCTTTCTCCCAACCGTGGAAGACATCTTTGTCTCTAAGGCCTAGCCTGGTGAATAATGTGGCGCTCACTAGGCTTCTTCGGCGGGTTGGTTTATCTCTTTCATGCTTTAGCCTCGAGAATGCGCTTGTGGTTCGCGAGGAGCGTGTCCCTCTTGACGCGGTGACCGGACTTTGTCTCCTTCGCTTGGGCCTCTTCTTTCTGTCGCATGATTCTGACTCTAAGAATTAGGTTTGCGAGTTTTGATGGGAGCTTTCACCGTAAGTTAGGCGCGTTTGTACGCCCTGAAGTTTTTCTTTGTAAACTTTTTCTACTATGATTGGCAGGATCTGATTGTAGTGTTTTTCACAAATTTCCCGAAGCTTATCCGCGGGGAGGCTCTCAGAATTACTACCGGGTGTTTGCTTACTCCCCTTGCCGGCTGTGTTCCGGACTACGAAATTAGCTGGGGTTTGGGCTTGATTTGCCGGTTGGCTCATTTTTTGTTTTGAGATTTTTGGGACGTAGTTGTGTTTGGTCCCACGGATGGCACCAACTTGTTAGTACAAAATTAGTATGGTATGGTTAGAAGAGAGTAACGTGCTTACAGCGGGATTATAAGCTCGTTGTTTGGTGTAATAGTTGTACTAAGTGAATGCAATTGGGGGCTTCCTGCTAAGAAAGGTAGCACCGTTAGCCTTACCGCGGGAGGGGGGTCCCGCGATTAAGCTCGGGTGTGAGAGTAAGTATTGGTTATAAGTAGTATGTGTGTAATGAAAGCGGAAGTCATACTGTTAGAAGTGTTTGGACAACTTCTTATATAGGCGAGTGTCGTTGTCGGATGCATAGGTCACGGGGCGAGGTTCACCCTATTACCCAGTGGATAATAGGGTTGTTGCTGTGAGGTCAACATCGGTGATGATGCCGCCTTTTTGTAGGGTAGTTTCTTAGGTTATCGTTATCATCATTTGTTATCCCTATTAGAGACGCTGTTGTTCTTCCCCGATGCCCCATGCTCTGCCTCTTACTCTTTTTGGTTTAGTCACGGGTGACCATTTTTCATGTAGCGGTACGTGATCGCGGGCTGTGGAGCTCACGCTCCTTGCCGCTGTGTGTGGATTATGATCCTTGTGGGGTTGCGGGGCTCATGCACCTTGCGGCCGTGTGTCAGTTATACTCCTTGCGGAGCAGTCGATGCTTGGCCGCTTTGGATCCTTTCGGGTGTTGGGCTTGGGCCCATTGCTTATTGTGTGGCCCGGGCTTACGGCCCGGTTAACACTATACGTCATCAATTGTTTGTATGACAATTTTGATTTTTCTTCTCGTATAAAGCTAGTCATTATATTAACAAAATATTACTTGCTACAAAATTTGTTGGGAAATATATTGTAAAAGACTTAATACTGGTAGTATAACAGTTAAGTCTGGTAGTATTAGTTAGTTCTGGCAGTACTAAGTTAAGTCTGGCAGTACTATAGTTAGTACTGGTAGAGTGGCAGTACTATAGTTAGTACTGGTCGTATGTAGTTAAGTCTGTTTATGTAACAGAATAGAGGTAATAGTTATCTTAGAGATATTTTAGGAGATATCTTAGGAAAGGATATGCATTATCCTTTCACACGTTTTGTAAAGCCTTCTAGGGTTTCCTTGGTGTATAAAAGGAAACCCTTGGCATAGAGTTTCATTATGAATAGGAAGCATTGAAGCTTAATAGAAATCAATAGCAAAGTTAGTATTATTGTTCTTCTTAATTCTTGTGTTAAGATTCTGCATTAACACTTGATATTCATAGTCAGTGTCTCTCACATAGTTGATTTGGATTTATTCAAGTTAGCTATTGTCTTACAAAGGCTATATAGATCCAAGACCAAGGACCTACAAGTGGTATCAGAGCCAATAGAGGGACTCTGAGATAGAAGTAATCTAAAAACCACAACAAACAATTCCTACAATTCTTTACCCAAAATGTCTCAACTGCTAATGATGAGTTCTCACACATCTCAGTGATGTATGAAGATCAAACCATGAAGATGCATCAGACCCTGGTGTGCACATAAACAAAAATAACAGTGATTCCTCAAACAACTTGCTAAACTAAATTATCAAACTCCTATTCTGAAGAGGTGGAGTTGATATATGGGCTATGGAGATGGAGCATTACCTTGAGTACATTGATAATGATGTTTGGAAGGTAATTCAAAATGGAAACTCCAAAGAAGACGAATTTTAACTGCAGGATGGTGTTATTCGGCATACTTTCCACAGTAACTGCTGCAGAAATTTAAGCTGTTGAAAACAAAAAAAAAATGAAAGGAAGCTAAGAATATCTTATTGAGCAATTTCCCAAGGAACATATGAGAAGATGTCATGGAATGGCATTGATGCCAAAAGAAATCTAGGAAGCATCAACTAGGTTTGGTGGTAATGACAGATTCAAAGAAAATGACAGAAGTCTGTTTTCAAAACAACAGTTGAAGCATTTACAATATCAGATCAGAAGGGTTCGGAAAGGGTTATGACAGATTCAACAATTACTTCTCTCAGTTGGAAGCTATGGTGCAGAAGTATCAAACTGAGGATTGCATATTATAAGTTTCTCATGTCTTTGCCCCAGCATGGTCCATCTGGCAATGACTATTGAGAACTAGACCAGAGGTTGCATACTTTATCTATTGATGATTTGTACATTAACTTAGGGTTTTTGGCTAGGAAATACAAGGTGCCTCAAATACATCTTCAGAGCTCAAAATGTGTGCTTTTGTCTCACAAGCAAAAGCAGCACTAATAAGGTTAAGTCTAAGTTTTATGGATGCCTACAGTATTGCACTCCTTTACTTACTTAAACAATATTCTTGAAAGAAGTTCTTGTTGGTTTTGCTGTGAAGTTATTATTCCCTCTTTGCCAAAAACTAATCTGAAGACTGGGGTACTTGCTTCCTGAAGAACTGGAACAAATTGATGACTTGGACATGAAGAGATGGGACATAAATGGCATATAGCATGATTGCTATTCGCCAATGAAGACGTTTATAAGAAAAACTAGAAGGAGGGTTCGTTGTGGATGGAAAAACACTGTTGGTATGACAAAAAGAGCTTGGAATGCTTAATTGCACAGCACTGGTCACTTTGCTAGGGAATGTACAGCAATGGGGGACCACATGATGGAAAGAAGTGGAGAGGACTCATTTTTATCAACACCAAGAAGCTGGAAGAGAAGATCAGATGGTTGCTAAACTATGGATGGGGGGGGAGGGGATGGTATTGTTAATTGGGCGAACATACTGAAGAAGAAAGACAAATCATGCACTATGGCTATCAGCTCCAGTAATGAGGGATAAGTTATGTTTAAAACTGGCATTGATTCATACACTACCTTTAAATACTGTGTGATGAAACAATTGAATAGTTAGGTGATCAAGAAGCACAAATACTTGCTATAGTCAAGTGTTAAGAGTACTAGAAGCTCAACTTGTTACTTTTCAAAAACAGCAACTTTCTCTAAATGAAAAGCTACTTTCAGGCAAAATGAAATATATGTAAAAAGTTGAAAAGCTTACAAAAAATTATAGGAGAATTGGAATGAAGCTGCTGAAAGAAAAGGAACAATTTGCAAAAAACATTAGATTCATGGAAATATTCTTCCATGATCTTTGGAGATTAATTAATTCTGGCATGAGTTCAATTGTAAAGTTGGCTTAGGGTATGAAATAAATCAAACAAATGAGGTTCTGAGTTATGAGGAAAGAATAAATTTTTCTGTTTTTAATTGTTCAGGAAGAGGACTCAGTTGAAACCCTTTGTACAGTAGAATTCTAAAAATAATGGATTTTAAGGTGTTCCAACCTTAAGTGGAGATTATACTCCTAAACCACAAGAAGAAATTGATGAGTCTTTGTATGTGTATGGTAAAAAGGGACCCCAAGAGCCTGAACCCAGTGTAACAGATGATAGATCCAGTGAATATTCTACCTGTCAATCTAATGACAGTGCAGGATTACTGAACTTTCCTCTGAACATTCCTTTTTTGATCCTGAATTGAGGACTTCAAGTGTACCTCAAGAGTGTATGAGTTACCACACTATAACAAAAATGAAAAAGGTGTGTCTGCTCCAAAATCAAAGAGGTTGAACCTAGTGTATCTCACACATAAAAAAAACCCCTAGGAAATAATCAATAGATCAAGCAAACACCTAAAGTTAACTGGAAAATTGGAAGTGCTATGATGGAAAGAGACTAGGGGAGGTTACTCTTTCACAAAGAAGAAATGTTTGTTTGTGGTAGTCTCAAGTCATTTGCTTAAAGATGTGACTATTATCGAAAAGAAATAGGCAAGACGAGGCTGAGGTTAAGAAACAAAGGATGTGTAATACTGGTATCATGATGGAAAAACCAGTATGGACTAATGCAAACAGGGTTAATCATGCTAATCAATTTGTTCCTAAACCAGTACAACTGAATGGTGGTAGGCCAAATGCTAATTCTGTCAGGCCTAATGTTAATACTGGTAGGGTAAATGTTAATTCTGTCAGGTCTAATGTTAATACTGGTAGGACAAATGTTAATCCTGTTAGGCCTACAGTTAATAACTGTAGTTCTAATGTTAATACTGGTTTGATCTAGACAGCCCGTACCTACCAAGACTCAAAAGTTTTAGTTCCCTAAAAGGACTCAGGTGAATCTATTTAATCAAAGAAGGCATTTTTCAAAATCATATTCATTTGTAAGAAGACCCTTTGCAAAAATTACAGCACAAATGTCCCATTCTCATGCTGTAAAGGAAAATTAGGGATCTGCTATTAAGACCTCAGCAGGTTATAATTGGAGGAACTCTAAACCACACTCTAATTGTGACAGTGACAATTTTTTTAGAACTGTGAATGCTAAAGGTCCACAAGGCAGACCCAAGCCTGTAAATGCTGGTCCATAATAGAAAATAATTTCTCTTTTTCATGTGCAGGATATCCACTGAAGTAACATGGTGATAGAGGTATATTCTGATAGTGGTTACTCAAGCACATGGACAGGTAACAAGGAGCAATTGGGGGATTTTAAATATTCAAAGGGGGATCTGGTTACCTTTGGACGGTAGCAAGGCTACATTATCCGTAATGAAAAACTAAGAGTTGGTATTTAGATTTGATTGTGTGTCCTTTTGTAAAAGAACTAGGCATTTTAACCGTTCTAATATCATAAAATATGTGTGAAGCAGGCACAAGGTTCTTTTTACTGCAACTAAATGTTCTTGTTGTGTCTCTGACTTTAAGATGCTTGATGAAATCAGGTACTTCTAAGGTCCCTAGACATCACAATATTACAGTTTTGATATGAAGGACACTACTCCTGCAAAAGGTTTGCCTATTTGATTGCCTAAAAAGCACATCTGATGAATCTAAATGTGGCACAAAAGGTTAGGTCATATCAATTTTTGTAAAACTAACAAAACTTGTGTAGGGAAACCTTGTATGTGGTATCCTTCCAGGTTTTCAAAAATGGACCATACATGTGTGCCTGCCATAAAGTAATAACATAGGGCCTCCTGCAGGCCAAATTAGAAAGATTAAATCACGAGCCTTTACACACCTTGCATATGATCTTTTTCGGTCCTATTTCTGTAAAAAAGCATTAATATGCAAGTTATTGGCCTTGTAATTACTGATGATTGACCAGATTTAGTCGGGTATTCTTTTTGGCTCGCTAAGGATGAAAATTGTGGCATTCTTAGAATTCATTAGGCAGATTGAAACGGCTTAGTTCATAGGGTTAAATCATTTAGATCAGATAATGGCACATGAATTTAAGAATAGAGATGCTTAAATTTTGTGGAAACAAGGAATAAAACAAGAGTATAGCAATGCCAAAACTCCACAACAGAATGAAGTTGCTGAAAGATGAACGGACCCTAATTGAGGCTGCTAGAACTATGCTAGCAGACTCACTCTTACCAACTACTTTTTGGCAGCAGCAGTTAGTATGCTTGATATATTTTAATAGGGTAAAGCGTTGACTAAAACTCAAATACAAAACTCCCTTATGAGCGTTTGTTTGGCACAAACCATTATCGCTACATAAGGACCTTTGGTGTCATGTTTACAATTTTAGATACTCTTAGTGTGCTTGGCAAGTTTGATGGAAAATCTGATGAGGGGGTTTCTTAGTTGGTTACTCACTAAATAGCAAAGCCTATAGGGTTTATAATTTAGTAACCAAAAGAGTAGAAGTAAATCTGCATGTCAATTTTCTTGAAGATAAACCCAATGTCAAAGGAGTAGGGTATAGATGGATGTTTGATATTGACTATCTTACTGATTCTATGAACTATATTCCTGTATCTTTGGAAAATCAAACTAACCCACATGCAGGTGCTTCAGAAGTAACTAACAGTGCAGGTACTTCACAAACTCCAAGTTCTAATGCGTCTGAGGAAAAAGATTCCACAAATTCAAAGAAAGAGGTGATCTTGACAGAACCTCAACAAGAGAAGAAGGCTTCTTCTACTGACACTTTAGAAGATAATCCTAAGATTCTAGCTTTAAGAAGAGAATTGGAAGAAATTGCTCTAAAGCATTTAGGGACAGTATCTGAAAACAACTCTACCAGTACTCCTTCAGTTAATACTGGTAATGAGTCGGTTAATACTGGTAGGTTTGATCCTGATGATTCACCTATGCCAGAGCTCGAAATCTTTCACAAGTCTGAGACAGGAATTTTTGATGAGGCATCTTATGATGAAGAGGGTGTGATAACTGACTTCAACAGCTTACCAACAGAAATTGAAGTCAGTCCTACTCCTACTCTTAGGATTCACAATATTCACCCAAAAAGTCAAATACTTGGTGATCCTAAGTCAGCTGTGCAAACTAGAAGCAAAGTGCAGCAAAAATCAGGAGCTCATGCACTTTTCAGCTATATTCAAAAGCAGCAAAGAAACAATCACAAAGATCAACAGCATTGTTTGTTTGCCTGTTTTCTATCTCAGGAGGAACCTAAAAAGATTTCTGAAGCTCTACAAGATGACAGTTGGGTTCAAGCCATGCAAGAGGAGTTGTTACAGTTTAAGCTGCAACAAGTATGGGTTCTTGTAGATCTACCTCACGGAATGAAGGTAATTGGTACAAAATGGGTCTATAGAAATAAAAGAGATAAAAGATGAGTGGTTGTCAGAAATAAGGCAAGATTGGTGGCCCAAGGGTACATGCAAGAAGAAGGTATTGACTATGATGAGGTTTTTGCTCATGTGGCAAGAATAGAAGTTATCAGGTTATTTTTAGCCTTTTGCCTCATTTATGGGCTTCATAGTCTACCAAATGGATGTAAAAAGTGCCTTTTTGTATGGCACTATAGATCAAGAGGTTTATGTCTCGCAACCTCCTGGCTTTGTTGATCCTGATCACCCTAAGAAGGTTTATAAGGTGGTCAAAGCTTTATATGGACTGCATCAAGCTCCTAGAGCTTGGTATGCTACTCTATTAACATTCCTAGAGAACCATGGATACAAGAGGGGTACGATTGACAAGTATTTATTTATTAAAAGGGACAAGAAGGATATCATGCTGGTTTAAGTGTATGTTGATGATATCATTTTTGGATCTACCAAAAAGTCTTAGGTGAGATGAGTTTGAAGCCTTGATGAACCAGATTTCAATATTCTAGGGTGAACTTACATTTTTCTTAGGATTACAAGTTAAACAGAACAAGGCAGGAATCTTCATATCTCAGGACAAGTATGTAGCTGAGATACTTAAGAAATTTGATCTTGCAAATGTGAAAACTGCAATAACCCCCATGGAGACCAAAGTGGCATTGACAAAAGATGAGGAAGCTATTGATGTGAATTACACTTATACAAATCCATGATAAGGTACTCTCTTGTATTTAACTGCCTCTAGGCCGATATTCTGTTGCTAGTATGTGTTTGTTTCTCATTTCAGGTCCACTCCCAAAGACTTAAACTCTCAATCCTGTGAAAGAATCTTTAAGTACTTAGGGAAAACCAAATTTGGGGCTTAAGTATCCAAGAGACTCACCTTTTGACCTGGAAGCATCTCTTATAGTGATAAGGTGGGTCAAACCTTTGACAGGAAATCCACAACCAGTGGGTGTCAATTTCTTGACAAGACTTATCTCATAGGCAATGCAAGAAACAACCAAAAGGGGCTACTTTCTTAAAACGAAAGCTGAATATTAAAGCTGCAGGCAAATTTGTTATGGACAGTATTGTGGTTTCAAAATAACTGCTATACTATGGTTCAATTTCATGAATACCAAAATTCACAATGGATAATGGAAAGTACAATCTCTGCATCGTGAATAGAACCCAGTGTATCATTCCAAGACAAAAGCCCATCGAGATACGCCACCATTTTAAAGAGAGGTTAGGAGAAGAAGCTCATTAGTGTGGAGAAAATTTCACGACAGACTTAAAGTAACTGACCTATTGACTAAACCTTTTTGATGGACCCACGGTTTTAAGTTACATGTGTTAGTATTGGTAGATAAACCATAGCTACATTTAAGGGGAAAGGCTTAGTTGTATAGTTTGTATTAATTCTGTAGTTATTATATTAATTCTGTAGTTAGTATATTAAATCGGGTATTATTTTATGTAATTCAGTCTATAACAAACTCATGCACATGTTTTTCTTTCTTTGTTTTAGACTAATTCCTTGGCCAGGAAAAAACATGGATTTGCAGATGTAAGGCAGGTGTGATAAGGTCTTTGTTTTGTAAGTCTTCAATAAATACTTAATTCTGGTTGAAAAAGAGTTAATTCAGGTTGTAACATAATTAATTATGGTTGACCAAAGTTAAGTCTGGTAGTGTAAATTTTAATACTGGTAGGTTATTGTTAGTGCTGGTTGCGGGAAAATTGATTTTTTTTGTTTTGTTTAAACACTGTTTAAATGTTACTGTTACAGATTTTTACGGCGCTATTGTCGTTAACAGAGAAGCTATATATAGATAAAGTTTGATTTCTCTTTCATACTTATCTGTTTATTGCTATCTCCTTTTCGCAAAGTAAAAATCTTCTTTATTTTTATAAAGAATATAGTCAATTGTCTTGTTACCAGCATCTACAACTTCACTCGTATCTAAACCCAGTAATTTTAAGTACACATCCATACCTTTTATTGTTGTTGTCGAATCATGGCTCAATTAAAATACTGTGACAAACATAATCAAGTGGGGTTTTTGCGCAAGCCTGATGAAAGTGCAGGGTTTGCAGAGATAGTGGATTTTCTAAGAGGTTCCAACCTCATGTATGCTTTAACTACTAATCCTACTATCTATGATTCCCTAGTCAAATATTTTGTAGACTTGCTAACTGTTACTCCAAAACACCTTTGTCTGATGGGACTCTAGAATTACACGCAACTATTGATACTATTGTGTATACAATAACTGAGGCATCTAAATCGAAATAAGCTTCAACTAGCAGATGTCACAGGGATAATACAATGTTGCCAAACAATGAATTTTTTTAAAAAGTTTTGGATTGGGGCATATGGGGTATCCTACTGACGGATCCTTTTAACCTTTTGGAAAAGCCCTTTTTTTCACACCACCAATGAGATTTTAGTCCACCATATTTGCATTGTATAAGCTCTACAAGTGGTGGATGGATCAATTTGGTAGCAATTATCCTACTAGCTTTGATTTGTCTTTCCACTGAGCAGAGTATATAATTTGTCAAACCAAATTTTTTGATGGCATGCGTAGCAACCTTGAAAAGCAAAACAAAGTTTTTGATGTATCCTCGTTTTCTGCAACTGATTTTGGATATTCAAACGAAAAACAAACACCCTTATCTGCAAACGTGACCCTGACCAAAAAGATTTTTGGGAATATGAAAAGGGGTTTTAGAGGGGCACCAAGACCTTTGTTGCCTGCTATGCTACTTGTTGCTACTACTAATCCAAGTGCAGGTCAAGAACATCCTGATGTGGCTCAATCTCAACCATCATCATCCATAATTCCAGTACCATCTACATCTTCCCCACCAGTACAATCTCCACCACCTATAACTGCTCCTATCCCTGCATCTACACCTACACCTATCCCTGTAACTGACCTTGAACCTATGGAGCACACTTTTGAGGAACAATCCCCTGCACACCAACACTTCTCACCCCCATAAGAGCATGCCCGAGGACAGATGACTGTGGATGATTTGCTTCGATTAGTTCCTCAATTAATGACAAGAAGGTTAAGAAGTTGGAAGGTATTTTGAAAAGGAGAAATGTGGTCTTATCAGATTCTGAAGAGGAAGAACCTGAGCTCAGGTGGAGAAAGTCAAGATGGAACTATAGTTTCGTTGTACAAAGGGATGGTTTACTCCTTCTAAGACTATGTAATCATAGAAAACTGGGCAAATGTCTTCAAGGAGGACAACAAGTGGAAGACATAGCCCTACTATGTTAGAAGCAGCTAAAACTCTCTCCAGGGTTGCTTCCCAAAAGCCAAAGTCAATAGATAAGGGAAGGAGATATAAGAGAAGGAAAGAGACTAAGGGAAAGAAGGTTGTCACTAGCTGGGATTTTCAAGAAGAAGTTAGTACTGGGTATGCTGAAGGAGTTAATACTGGCAGTATTAAAGTTAGTACTGTTAGTGGCAAAGTTAGTACTGTTAGTGGACAAGTTAGTACTGACATATAAAAAGACCATTCCTGTCCCCTGAATAAGGCCAAAGAGAAGGAAAAGCTCCTATATCATTAAGAAGCTCCTAAGAAGACAACAAAAAAGGAACAAATTCTTACAGGAGGAAGCAGTCTCGCTAAAGCTATCAGATTGATACTTTGAGAAAGAAGAAAGCTAAATCAAGTACAACTTGGATCTCTCTTAGCACAAAGACTTGCATGAGAAGAAGAATTAACTAGCAACCAAAGCAAAGAAGACTCAATTTCAATTTGAAGCTTAGCATTACACAGATGAAGATTGTGAGCTTATGAGAGCAAAGATTGAAGCTAATGAGAGTTGTCAAAGAGTTGCTAGAAGAGGCTACAAGAGAAGACTTTGCCTAAGAAATGGTTTGAAACTAGTAAATCAAAGGAAAAACACTTTGCAGAGGAAAGAATCAAGAGCATAAAAGAAAGACCCATAACCCATCATAAAACCCTTGAGAACATATATGATGAATACTTGAAGAATCAAGACTGAGCTGTCTCGCTGAAGCAATTTAAGTTTTGAAGAAGTAAAAGAAGATTTTGATAACCCAGCTCGATGAAGCAGGTGAATCTTTTTCACCTATAAAACTTTGAAGCTACAAAAGAAAGTCAGAACATGTTTGTGAAGAACTTCAAAACAACGACTCAAAAAGAACTAAAGATGATGAAGCAAAAGAGGATAGGCTACCAAGAAGACTGGAAAGAGGCAGAAACAGATAGTCTAGGAAAGGAATTTACATTCTCTACAAGACTGATGAGGATGGAATTTGAATGCTAGTAAAGGATGAGGTGATCCTATTTCAGGTACTATATTCCTATAATCCGTTTCATGTGGCTATAAAAAAAAACCCCAAGTATAAGCTACTTTAGAAGATCATCAAGCAAGGAGAGAAAGGTGTGTACCAAATGTTAGTGAAAATGGAACTGATATAGTGTACATAAATTTTGGAGCTATGCTGAAGGACATAACTAGGGATGATCTTACTGAATTATATAGGATTTTCATGAATAGATATGGTATGAGTGGACCAGAGGATGAAGCTTGAGAAGGTACTTAGGAAATATTAAAGAATATGTTTTGAGCACCCCTTAGTACATATCCCTATTTGAGTTTATAGGTCAACAAAAAATCATAATTGGAGAATTATAAACCAAGCAGAGGTACATTGCGTAAGCTTGAGCTACATCAGATATTTATATGTTTACTGAAAACATAACCTTTATTTGCTGAGGTATGGCAAAGCTATGCTAGATAAAAAGCATCAAGGAGGAAAAACCAATGAGGATTGCTACAACTTTTTGAAAATGATGGAGAAGCCAATGCTGGCATTAGAAATAATGAATCCTTGATGATTCGATATCGAGAATGGAAGATGAGAGAAACAACACTTGGTGGAGGTGCTATGCACTAACACAACAAATGGTTATCAGTCTACCATGTCTAACAGACATAAGGACTGGCTAGTCCAGGAGCAAACAGCTCTTGGTAAAGACTTCTCAAATTCGTTAATGGCTGACAATTTGCCAAAAATTGTATGGTTTATCAAACTCACCATATCTGGTTAGTAAGAGTAAGCTAGCCTACAAGTTTATGGATTTGTAAAGGCTGTGGAAACACCATAACTATCTATAGATTATGGCTTATCATGGTAAAGACAAATTGCAAATCCATATTAGATGGTTGACACTTTATCAAAAAGTGGATGGTACATCAACTCACCAAGTTTCATAGTACAAAGAGTTTGACATGGTAAGCAAACCACTCATGGAATTTACCTTTTTCTGGTGCTAAAGGATTGACTAGTCCCTGTGCAAACGGCTTACATAAAGGCATATCAAATTTCGTTTATGCTATAATGGTGTTGCCAAAACCATATGGTATTCAACTCACCAATGTTTCATGTACTGAGAGTTGAAATGGTTTTCAGTCGACCATGAACATGCACCTTTCTGGTGGCCAAAGGACTGACTACTCTAGAGTAAAATGGCTAACTGGTAAGAGAACATCAAATCCTATTTGAAAGTTTCAATGATTCACCTCTCACCAAGAGGTTAACACACCTGGAAGTGATGAGAATAGTCTGAAACTATATGATTTGATTGTTGATATGAAGGGTTGCTAAAAAGTTTTGAAGAATAATGGCTGCAAAGATCAAAAAGAGATGATTTGAAGAACTGCAGCTGAAGAATAATTTGAAGAGTTTTATTTACAACATCCTCAGGAAGCTCAAATTGAATACATTTGAAGAAACATGAAGTTCATAAGTAAAGATCAAGTTAGGGGAGGATTGTTGGGAAATATATTGTAAAAGACATAATATAGTAGTTAATGAACAGTTAAGTCTGGTACACATTAGTTGTTCTGGCTGTACTAAGTTTAAGTCTGGCAGTACTATAGTTTAGTACTAGGTAAGTGGCATACCTATAGTTAGTACTGTCGTAGTACTTAAGTATGTTTATGTAAGCAAAATATAGTAATAGTTTCTCTTAGATATATTTTAGGAGATATCTTAGGAAAGGATATGCATTATCCTTTCACACGTTTTGTAAAGCCTTCTAGGGTTTCCTTGGTGTATAAAAGGAACCCTATGGCATAGAGTTTAATATATCGAATAGAAGCATTGAAGCTTAATAGAAATCAATAGCAAAGTTAGTATTGTATTATTGTGTTCTTCTTAATACTTGTGTTAAGATTCCGCATTAACACTTGATATTCATAGTTAGTGTCTCTCACATAGTTGATTTGGATTTATTCAATTAGCTAGATCTTTACAAAGGCTATATAGATCTGACACAAGGACCTACAAAATTAATATATCATAATTTGTACAAGAGTGTAGACTCAATTCCTAAATAAAACACATGATGAGTAATGAAAGCTTACCAGTGTCCATGTTAAAGAATCAAGATTCCATAAAATCCAAAATCACAAAATCACAAAAATCAAACTCGTAAGTAGAAAAATTCATGGTATGATTTATGACATTAAAGACTTAGAACTAATATCTTCAACTTTAAAGTTTGTTCGGTCCTATGGAACTACATCAGGAACACTAGGGGGTTTTGAAACTTAGGAAGAATGTGCGAAAGTGAAATGGTGAGAGAAGTTACAAAGGGCTGATTATTGAAGAACAGAGAAAGGGGGTTATAAAATCTGGAAGGGAGATGCTAAATTATGGTGCTTAATTAGACTATAGACACTGGTCATTGCTAGAAAACCGGTATTTATGCTTTCCATGCCCCGTACTTTTTCAATATATGAACTAGTTTTTATAAAATCAGTCTCTATTAAGAGGTTTTTATGGCCTTCTGTGTAGTAGTGTGCGGAATTTTGCAAAACCACAAAAGTTTTACAATCCTCCTAGGCAGTGAACCTAACCGTTGTAGTGTATTATAGGTAAATCCGGGGGATTGATCGTTCTCTAGGGGAATAGTAAGGTAGGCTCGAAGAGTATGTCGAATAGGTCTAACGATTGAAGGAGTATTTTTGTGCTTATGTATTTTATGAAAGCAATTAAATCTGATAATTAAGAGATAGGGTTTTAACTAACTTAATCTACTTGAATAAAGATAAAACAACTAATAAAATATGAACTAATTAAAGAAAACTCAGGTGAAGCAAAATGTGTTCACTTAGAATTCATGCCCCCTAAATATATGTGTTTAACTTTTAAGCACAATTAATTGACTAGTTTTATGATGAATTTTTTTGGGTAAAGAGTTAAATAGCTTGGTTAAGCATTCACATCCCCTCGCTCTTTTGATACCTATGGCCTACCTATGGCCAATGTCCATGAGGTTGCTCAATCAGACATAAACACAAGCATAAAACATTTAGACTACCAATATCATACATAATTTGACCTATGTGATCAAAGGTTGCCCAAAATCACTCATTAGCCTAGAGGTTGATCTTTTGACTAACACACACTTACATACAAATCATTAATTAACTTATCCAAGCTTAGGTTGTCAAATCAAGTTTTAAGGCCTTTGAGTCAAAATTACCTTCTACGCTATGTTTCGATATATTACTCATCATTTTAAGGACAAAGCAAATGGAAAATGAAGGAATAGTTTCTAAGGCTTATTTCCACCTACACTTAAGTTGAACATTGTCTCCAATTATCTTAAAAAGTACCCGTAAATGAATTAAAGGAAAAGAAAAAAGTCAAGAGAAACTAGTACTCCTCTGGTTTGCTCAAGAATGGAGAAGAAACATATGATAACTGGCTAAATCGTCATCCAAGAATCATCCAATGAAACTCCTAAGAATTTCCAAGCTTCTTCTCATCAAATATAACCTGTAAATCAATGATAAAGACAACTACACCTGGCGTAAAATCAACGGGATAATGATGTATACAACGAAACTTTAGGGTTGACTCTATGAAAGCAGTAAAGATAGGATGAATGTGATGATGTAATCATAGGTTTCTGCATATTTTAAAAAATTACAAAACTAGAAATTATACAAGATAACTTTTTCGAAAATAATAGAAAATTTTGAATTTTTACAAGTCAGGAGGCGTGACACCGTCAAGAAAAATCCTGATGCCATCTCCAGACACTGTGAAATTTTGACATTCGTTTTCTTGGAAAAAATTTCTGCACGCAATTCTATTAGTTATTTCATGTAGAAAATACTGCATAAAACCTGAGATTAACCATTACAATCATATGACTCAAAACTGACACAAGATGCGAATTAATCTAAACAATTTATTTAATATGCTTGAAGTGGTTCTTATAAACTGGATATTTTCCTTTACACTTATTTAGGATTAAAACACAAAAAACACTCCTAAAATGTAGGAATTTAGAAGATTGGGTTGTCTCCCAACAAGCGTTTTTGTTTATTTAATGAGTCTTGTAGCAAGACTCACCCTTTCAGATGAATTTCTTATAACCTGGAGCAAGGCTTTCCTTGCCATTTTGATTAAATGGTTCCTCATGATAATGTTTTACCCTATAACCATTTACCTTAAAGCTCGTTCCATCACGATTAAATAATTTAATAGTTCCATATGGATATGCTTGTTTTACCGTAAAAGGACCGGACCATCGAGACTTAAGTTTGCCCAAAAAGAGTTTTTATCTTGAATTAAAGAGAAGTACACGATTACCATGTCACTTCTTGGTACGTTTTTTATACGTTTTGGAAGTCTCATAGGCTTGAAGTCTTAACTCTTCCAACTCATTAAGTTGATTGTTTCTTTCCACACCTGCTTCGGAAAGATCTATATTGCACATTTTTAATGCCCAAAATGTGTTGTGTTTGAATTTGACGGGTAGATGACATGCCTTACCATAAACCATCCTAAATGGTGTGGAACCAATAGGCATTTTGAAAGCAGTTCGAAATGCCCACAATGCATCATCTAGTTTGTCCGCCTAGATTTTTAGATTTCTTCCAAATGTTTTTTTCTAAAATCCGCTTGAGAGCACGATTGGTATTCTCTACTTAACCACTTGTTTACGTATGGTATGCAGTCGAAAACCTATGAGTTACCCCATAACTTTGTAGGGCCTTTTCTAATTGGTGATTACAGAAGTGGCCTCCCCTATCACTTATTAGGGCTTTTGGGATATCAAATTAAGAGAAAAGTCTTTTTAAGAACTTGACAAGCACTCTAGCATCATTAGTATGTAGATCTTGAGCTTTATCCCATTTTGAGACATAGTCGATAGCCACTAAAATGTACTTATTTCCGTAAGAGGTTGGAAAAGGGCCCATGAAATCAATACCCCAAACGCCAAAAACTTCACACACTTGTATAGAGTTTTGAGGCATTTCGTTATAGGTGGAAATGTTTCCTGCTCATTGACATGTACCACATGCCTGTACAAATTCATGAGCATCTTTGTTGATTGTGTGCCAATAAAAACCACATTTAAACACTTTTCTAGGTGTTGCGTTGGCTCCAAGATGACCACCAGCAGGTCCATGGTGACAGTGATGAAGGATTGTTTAGCTTCTTGCCCAAAGACACATTGACGAATTATCTGATCTGCACATGCCTTAAAGAGATTGGGATCATCCCAAAAGTAATATTTCAAATCATAAAAGAATTTCTTCCTTTCTTGGATGGTCATACATTTGGTAATTCTTTCACCCTGAGATGGTTTGTGAAGTCAACAAACCAAGGTTCTTCTAAACCAAAGTCCATTTTCATAATAAACTCATCTAGAAATCTATCATCAATTTTGGCCTCATTGAGTCCTACAGTCTCATGATTTTCAAGACGGGAAAGGTGATCAACAGCTAGATTTTCCGCACCTTTCTTGTCTCGAATCTCGATGTCGAATTCTTTAAAGAGAAGTATCCAACGAATGAGACGAGGCTGTGCATCTTGTTCAGAGAAAAGATATCGAAGAGTAGAATGGTCGGTGTAGACTATTGTTTTGGAAAGAACAAGATATTGCCTAAAGTTATCAAAAGCAAAAACAACAGCTAAGAGTTCCTTCTCAGTGGTAGTATAATTCTTCTGAGCCTGAGTCATTGTTTTGCTTGCATAATAAATTGGTTGAAAATACTTCCCGATCCTTTGTCCCAATACGACACCTACCGCATAATCACTTGTATCACACATCAACTCGAAGGGTAAAGACCAACCTGTCTTGACCATAATTGGAGCTTTAGTTAATTCTTTCTTCAGGGTCTCAAAGGCCTCAACACAATCAACAGAAAAAACAAACTTGGCATCCTTCATTAGCAGTTGGGTCATAGGTCGTGTAATTTTTGAAAAGTCCTTTATGAAACGACGATAGAACCCTGCATGACCTCAGAAACTTCAAATTGACTTGACAATAGTAAGGTGAGGAAGTTTTGATATAGCTTCAATCTTTTCCCTATCTACCTCAATCCGAGCATGGGATATCTTATGCCCTAAGATGATACCTTCCTTAACCATGAAATGGCACTTTTCCCAATTAAGAACCAGGTTAGTTTCCTCACAACGGGTGAGCATTTTATCAAGGTTTGACAACTAATGGTCAAAGGAACACCCAAAAACAGAAAAATCAAACATGAAATCTTCCATGTTGTCTTCAATTAGTTAGTGGAAAATAGCCATCATGCATCTTTGAAATGTTGCAGGTGAATTGCATAATCCAAATGGCATTCTACGATACGCGAATGTTCTATATGGGCACGTAAATTTCATTTTTTCCTGTTCCTCTGGAGCAATTAGAATTTGGAAGTAACACAAAAATCCATCTAGAAAGCAATAATAGTCATGACCGGCGAGCCGCTCGAGCATTTAATCGATGAATGGAAGAGGAAAATGATCTTTTCTTGTCGCGTCATTCAGTTTCTGATAATCAATGCATACTCTCCAACCTATGACAATGCGTTGAGGGATGAGTTTATTCTTTTTGTTCTTAACTACTGTCATACCACCCTTCTTTGGTACCACTTATACCAGACTCACCCATGGACTATCAGATATGGGGTAAATTATACCAGCATCTAGAAGTTTGAAAACTTCTTTTTTCACAACCTCCTTCATGTTTGGATTTAATCTTCTTTGTGGTTGTACACAAGGCTTATATACTTCTTCCATAAGTATTTTGTGAGTACAAAAAGAAGGATCTATCCCCTTAATATAAGAGATTCCCCATGCAATGGCTTTCTATAACTTTTAAAACCTTTAAGCTTACTTTTTTTCCAGGCAGATAGAAAAGATACCAACAGGAGTTGTATCTCCTTTAGGAAGGCGTATTCCAAATGATCGGGTAATGGTTATAACTCAACTTTTGGTGGCTCTTCCACCGAAGGTTTCAACTTATTTTTCAGAATTTTCCATTCTAAAGGATCGATTGGTTCCTTTCTTGGGTAGAAAGAGTCGACTTGTTCCTCTTCAGCTTCGTCCTCTTCTTCATTATCGATCCAATTGCTATCATGATATATGGTGTCATTCCATTGTTCTTGCACCATTTCATCAGTGTAATTGGCGAAGTATAGATAATTATCCTAAGATGAGGCAAATTTCATGGATTCTCATATGCTAAAGGTGACACTTTCCTCACCAACCCTTAAGCTCAACTTCCCATCGTATACATCAATGGCTGCATAGGCCGTGGCTAGGAATGATCGTCCTAGAATGATTGGGACTGATGAATCCTTGTCCATTTCCAGGATTACAAAATCGACTGGGAAAATAAACTTGTCGATCTTAACTAATAGGTTTTTGCATATACCTATCGGATACTTAATTGATCTATCAGCAAGCTGATTACTCATCTTGGTAGGTTTCAGTTCTAAAATGCCTATTTTTAGGAAAAGGGAATGTGGCATAAGATTAATGCTTGCTCCTAAGTATGCCAAGGCATTCTTCACTGGAATAGTTCCAATAAGACATGGTAATATGAAGCTTCTAAGATCTCCTTTCTTTTGGGGTAAGATCTTTTGGATAACGACTGAGCATTCTTCACTGAGGGTTATCAAGGAGGCTGCACTTTCTAATTTCGCTTTGTTAGAAAGTAGATATTTGAGAACCTTAGCTCCTTTTGGCATTTGATTCAAAGCTTCCAGGAATGGAAGATTGATATTTAGATGCTTAAATATTGATAAGAACTTCTCCCGCTCATCATATTTCTTTTGGTTCCTTAGTCGAGATGGGAAAGGAACATTGGATGATTTAGAAGGTTGGTAGAGGGTGAATGACAAAGGAATTTTTGGGTTTGGAGTGTTTGGATTTTCCTTTTCAGTAGGTACCTCATCTTCAGCAGCTATTTTTTTATTCACTTTAGAGCTTGGTTGGTTGGGGTATGGAGGGTCACGAGTGGCAATTCTCGACCTAGTTGTTATAGCTAGTGTTGGTGCATTGGGTTCAGGTGTTGGTGCTCGGCTTTTTTCAAATGTTGCAAGGATTTGTGAGAATTGGTTATGCATCTCACTTCGCTGTTGATTAAGCATTTATCCTAATCCTTTTTTGCAATCGGAGGTCTTTTTCAAGCATGGAGTTGGCTAACTTATCCTCAAACTTGCTTCTAATGACCCAATCGGGACCTTCTTCTCCCTCCATCCTTTGTCACGTGTTTCCCCATGGTGGTATGTCATCATTCTAATAGAATCTCAAAAGAGAGGGATCGTCCCAGATGTCTCCCACAGAAAAACATGCTTGTTCGCGCGGCCAATTCGAGTCACATTCATAGGATTCATGAGTACCCCAACAAATTTCGCATATGAGGTATGAAATCCTCAAGCTTTTCCCTCTGGTTAGAGTTGTGAGGTATGAGAGTTTTTCAAAAGCTGCTTTTAGACGCTCCTGGAAGGTGGGCTTTACAATTTTTGGAATGGAAGATGTGTTTATGATTGAGGATGGTTCCTCCCACATGTCGTCTTGGTATTGGACATAATCTACAATACTCTCCCACCTATCATCTACGCTGAGATTGATACATTGGTGTTGTATGAAACGGTCAAGTCTCCTTCGTTAATTGTAAGATATGTTATCATAATAGGTTTGAACCAACAACCATTTGCTAATTTCATGATGGGGGGGCTTGTCGGATTAGGTCTTGGAACCGAGTCCAGCCTCCAAGATGGGGCTCTCCCCCCCCTGGTGGATCCCCCCCAATATTTTATCCCTAATTATTGAGGTTCATTCTGGTGGGAAGAATTTATCTAAGAATTTCGAGACGAGTTGCTTCCAACTAATGATCGTCCCGAGAGATATCTTGTCAAGCCATTCCTTGGATTTACATTTTAAGGAGAAATAAAAGAAACGGAGTCTAGATGTATCCTTGGTGGCTCCATCGGCTTGAAGATGATCTACTATCACAAAAAAGTATTTATATAGGATGAGATTTTCAGTGCATAAGCCCTGAAATGAACAAGTGTTCTGGATCAACAAGATATCATGTCCATCTAAAACCTTATTTGTTTGCTCCTCGGGAATAATGATTGGGTTTAGAAAACTGGATGCGTTAGGAGAGGAATGCTCTAAAAGGGTTTTGATTGGTGGAATTATTTTAGGTTCAAAATTAAAGGAAGACGAGGCTTCGTCGTCGAAGGGACTTTGTCCAGCGATGGCTAAGGATTCATTTCGTTGTTGACAATTGGCGGCTTTTCTATGCTTATGCATTTCTCTCTCGGGCTCCTCAAGAGGCTCCTCTAATTTCTTAACGGTACTATGAGTCATGATGAAGGATTTAAAACAAAAGGGAACGAAGAAAAGATATACTACGAGAAAACTATACTAAAAAGAAAAAGACACTCTCACTTGATAGGAATCTAGTGAGTAGATGGTATTCGCTATTATATATATATATATATATATATATGTATATATATATATATATATAAGTATAAATAGATATATATAATAGTATTATATATATATATAATGTATATAAAGTATATATAATATATAAAATATATAGTAGACCTTGAAAAATGAACCCAAAAGACCAAAAACATAATTAAAATGGCAAATATATGCTTGTTTTTGTGTTTGTGTATGTGCAGGTACGGATATCAAGAAAAGAACAAAAATAAAGACAAAACCGGACAAAACTGAGCACGGGATCGGAAAGAGTGCAAGAAGACGAGTCCAACGGTGCCCTCGAATATTAATGGGCCAGCCCGATACCCACTTAATGGGCCGGGCCAGCCCACTATTATATAAACCCATTAAAAGCCCAACAAATAAATATGAAAGTGAAAGTTGGTGACGCCATAGTGACATCATGTCACGTGTAGCAGAAATTAAATCAAAAAAATGGTCATGTGACCATTCACTAGCAAATGAATGAGCCAATCTTTATTCGACACGTGGCAAGGGTAGTTTTACTTCTCAAAATTCATTTCATATGTACAAAAGGCATGATCTGACGGTGGAAGAAAATGCGTAGAAATGAAGCACTCAAAAGGCCACGTGGCTTCAGAGCAATTTGTCGGTTCATTTTGTCCACGATGTAATCCGGATTCTTTCGATAATTCTCATTATTTTTTTGACCACCCTCCACAACTTCAGTTTGAGACTTAATTGTGTGAGTTATGTGGAAATAATGCTCATTATGGTTATGATTGTCCAACACAATTCCCGTTTGTCTATGAACAGTGTGATGGTGGTTGGTTGGGAAAAAAAAGCCGTGTTACTATCAAAACTTAATGATAATTATTTTTCCACAAAAATTCTATAAGTTCTTCTTAACAATATCTTGTTATGCAAAAGCGAGGTGCTCATAGACTTTTTCAGGGTCCACCAATGAACAAGATTATCTATAAATCTAATCCTTCTGGTTTTGGACCAATTTCAACGCCCCGCAGTTTCCCTCAATTAGCCTCCTCAAAGACAGATAAAGAAATTTTTGCAAACTCGTGACGACTAATTGAACATACAAGCATTTTTAGAAGAGTATGAATCATAAACCCTCCAAATGAAAAGTGCAATGGCTTATTATTGCTAGCCGAGAGAGATTTCTTAAGATTAAGCAAGCTATGGAAGAAGAGCAGAATCAAACCTGAAGTTTTAACCAAAGAATGCTTCCTTAAGCTTATAAACAATGTGCATATTCCTTAAGGAAATTCAACAGAGAAGAAAAGAGCCAAACAGCTCAATGTTCTAATCCCTTATTGAATCTTCTATGATTGATGAGAAAAGCTAGAGACAACATTTGAAAGGACGTAGCACCTTCTTAAGGAAGTTTAGTCGTATACCTTTTGGAGTAACACCAAAGGTTATATTGGTAGCTTGGGAAAGTTTTGGCAAAACTAAAGATGCTTTGAAGGACAAGCAATATCGACAAGAGGATATTCAAGAATTGATGAGTAAACTCCTTGAAAATGTGCGAAATATCAGTGAAGAGTTTTTAGAATATATTAATTGTCCAAGCTGGAATCGTCCTCTTTTCTAACTTTCGATAATGAACGATATGAAGTATATCCTGTTTATATGGAGAAACCTAAATCGATCAACACCAAAAAACCCAGATGACCCGAATCGAGGAGCCCGATAACTCTCTAAGTATGGGGGACGAGCATCTTGACACTATTCCGGCAACGGAATCGGACGAAGTAATAAATTCTAGTGTTGAGAACCTTGTCCCAATCCCAAGTGAGTTCGAGGGTATTTCAGACGATACGTGTGATGTGCCTGTTCGTGATGATTCTTCTACTTTTGATGATACTTCGAGTGATGACGATGATTTTGAGGATGTCGAGTACGTTAGCTTAGAAGAGGTGAATGATGAGAAAGAGTTTAACTTAGAAGATATTTTTCAAATCCAAGACGTTATGCTTCGTGAGAAATTATTAAACGTACATCGTCTTATTTCTAATATTGAATCTTTGAAAGTTAACTCTACTCACAATTCGTGCTTCAAGTCTCCTTCTTCCATTTCCTATCCCGTCATGGATAGTGTATGCATTCTTAGATGAGTCCCGATACTTCTCTGTCTCATTTGATAAATTCTTTACTCAAGTCGAGACGTCTAGCGATCATCACGAAAGAGACGAGAAAGTGGCAGTACCACTACGCATGCCTAATTACCTCTCTTCCCGAGTATGATTCGTTTCTTTTTTAAATTGAGCCCGATCAGGAGGTGTTGATTAGCATTGATAATTTTAAATAATCACTCATTTTGGAGCTTCTCGAGTTTGAATCATTCATGTCGATCCTCATTTCTCCTTGACCTTCACTCCAGAACCATCGGATGTGAGATTTGCTTACAATTTGAGCCCAATGTTCCCGGTATTGATAATTTTTAAATGAGCGTAATGATGACCAAAGGGGAAGTGAGAATGATTTTTGCCCAAAAGTTGAAATGACGATGTAGATCCTTCACATTTGTCTTCTGACTTTCTCCATGTTCTCATCTACCCCGGGTGTCTCCTTTATCGTCTCCACCAGGAGTGAAGATATCGATCTTTGACCTCCGGCATCTTCACTAAAGAGCCAGGTGGTATTTCATTTAGAGGTATGGGGGGTTTGGGATACATGGTGGTTTTTTTGTAGGTTAATGAGTATCTGTAGTTCTCCCCAAGGACAAATTAATTCGGGTCGAGCAAGCTCGTCGACTACGGTTAACAACAAACAAGCGTTTCTTTATCTTCCCTTATCTATTTTCTAACAACTAATGAGAGGGGGCTTGCCTTTCCTTTCTCGTGTTTTGTGTTTTGTTGGTTTGTGTTGTTTTGTCCAGGATTACCCGGATTTTGAAGACTCTCGTGCTTATGGTTTTATCCATTCCCCCCCGTATAATTTGAGCTTCATATCCTCAGCTTCATTTAGGGAATCCAATATCCTAATCTTATCGATTATCGTTTATCTTTAGCATACTTAATAAATGGCTTTAGATTTACGTAGAGACCCCGTTATACTTGAATTATGCCTTGAAATTAGTATGGGTATTAATATCACATTGAGGACAATGTGTAGTCTTAGTATGGGGGGGGGGATTTATCATTGCATTATACCCTACCTCAGCGTTGTTCTTAACGTAACCATTTTTTCCACCAAACTAGTGTGATTTCGTACTGAAAAATAGCAAAAAATATAAATTTTTATGCATACAAAAAAGTGGAAAATGAGTTGTAAAAAAAAAAAATAATGGTAATAAGTGGTTTTGCATAAATAAAGGTAGAAACTAGAGAAATAAATTTTGACTCCGATCGTTTTAAACCTTAGCTTTTTTTTCCTTACCCATTAACGATGATAGTTGTGCTAGTCTCAAGGAGATTTAAAACATGCAAGACTTGATTTGTTATTAACGTAAATGAAGACTTGTGCTAATCTCATGGAGATTTAAATATGTCGAGTTGGAACTTTATATGGCTAAGTAGCATTCCGCGAATCTCTTTAATAAGATTTTAAAACGGCGAAGAACGAGAAATGATAGTGTATTTATAAGTCATGACATTAAACGTAGAATAGTTGGGTCTCCTTTCAAGCTCATAGTGTTAATTTGTGCTTTTTCTCCCATTAGCTTGTTTCACCTTTATAGATAATTGTTTAATAAATAGAGTTGTGCGGTTGTTTTGGTTAATAATTAGTTTAATAGAAGTTTTCTTTAAGGTTCCTTTTGTGATTAGGAATGAGATACACAATCAGAATACTTAATTTTCTCAGCATACATAAATGTATCACATTAAATAAATATTTTTGCTATATTCCTTAAAGAGCCTTATGGTATATGGGCTAATTAGAATTCAATAATACCAAGACTGATAAAAGTTTTTTTTAAGACTGATAAAAGTTTGCTGCATCTTGCCGGCTCACAACCGATGTTACAGCCTTCTAAAAGGTCGAGGAAGTTACCGAGGTCGAAATATGTTTGCTACATCTTGTCGGAGGCGTGGCCGATGTTGTAGCCTTCTAAAGGACTGAGGTTTAATAATGTTGCTTAATTTTTTGTCTTATTTTGTACCTTAAAGAGCCTAAGGGTATATGGTGCAAATAAGATTGGTCCATTCATGTCTTAAAGAGCCTTAGGGTATATGACATGAATGGTGCCTTGCTTAAGTAGCCTAATAAAAGCCAAATTTTGGTTGCCTCGATGTGGACTTTATTCTTGATGACATTTGATCTTTTGAAAAGGGCTAGGATCTAATTATTGCATTTTTAACCGTTACGCTTTATTTTTGGAATTAATAAGTATCGAAATAAAAGTCTTAAAGAGCCTTCGGGTATATGACTTAAGTAAAATATTGAGATACAAAAGTAGGATTTGCGGGAGGAAAAGTAAGTACACAATTAGTATTTATGAGTAGTGTTAGTGTCATGACTTGTAATTGACAATGATCTTGTTTTTAAGCTTAGTATGGAAAAGTGAAAGTTGGGGACGATGAATTTATTTTGCTTGTTCTATGATCCTAAGTAGTAAAAAAAAAATATAATGTTATAAAGTGATGGAAAGTTATAAAAAAAAGTAAAAAATAAAAAATATTGAAAATGGAAAAACGGGGCGTTTCTTAACTTTTAATTTCTTAATTCCTTTAGATGAGCACTTTGCTACTTTTCAAAGTGATTAGTTTGAGGGGATTGGATTTTTTTTTAGTTTTAACCGCAAATTTATTACATTGCGTGAGGACACGACAATACTTTAGTATGGGAGAATTTGGTATTCGCTATTTTATACATATATTTTACCATGAAAAGCGATCCCAAAAGACCAAAAACATAATAAAAATTACATATATATGTTGTTTTATGTTTGTATATGTGCATGTATGAATATTAAAGAAAATGACAAAAATAAAGACAAAACCGGACGAAACCGAGCATGAGATTGGAAAGAGCGCAAGAAAACGAGTCCAATGGTGCATTCGGATTTTATTGGGCCAGCCCGTAACCCAGTTAATGGGCTAGACCAGCCCAATATATTGCTAAGCCCATATGAAGCCAAAGATAATAAAAGAATACTATTGCTCATGCAAGGCTCACGTAAGCCAAAAAAAAAATTAAATCAACAAAATGGCATGTGCCATTCTACTCATATGGGCGAGTGAAATTGCAGCACTTGGCTAATCAAATATAATAAATCTCTAGTCCATTTCAATTCAAGTTGCAAAATAAGAAATGAAAGTTGATGATGTAAACATCACGTTCCCTCAAAATAATTCACAAGAGAACACATGATTGCGCACTATAAAAAGAAAGGACGAGTTATAATCCTCCACGTGGCGGGTAACATGTGAATTATCTCTACTCTATTTCAAATTTTGCAGCGAATGAATGAAGTAAAGATAAAAGAAGAAATCGTATGGCTACGATTCAAGCGTACAAAATAAGCAAATTCATAGTCCACGTGGCGTCCATTTGATGGCTGGATCAAGAATATGAAAACTCCAATCCGTGTGAGCAGAATTTATGGCCAATGATTGGCTCATCATTCATCTCATGATTGGTTCAGATTTACACTTCTCACCCCTCACTCCCTATAAAATTGAACCACTCCCCTCATTTTTCCCATCTAGTTAGTTAGTTTGTTTTATTTTTTTTAGTATAGTTTTTATATTTTTAGCTTATTTCATAAATGTAATTGCTTATTTCCATTTTTTATGCTTATTGTACTCAACTCTTGTCTCAAGCTTTTTAATATAATGTAATAGATTTGGCTTAAAGTTGATTATAAATCTTGGATTGCTTATTCGGTGCTTATTCTAAAGTTGGTTATAGCTTAATTGATCTTAGATTGCTTATTGATCGGTAAAGAATTAATTTTAGATTTACTTTGTTTAAAAAAACCTCATGTGCTAATTTGTTTCTCTAGTTTCATTTGATTTTGTGGATCTCTAGTTGTTTAAGCTTAGTTCGATTTGTTATAAATTAATCTAATATCTTATTAAAATTGTAGGATTCAAACTTATGACGCTTGCTCTTGTTATACGTTTTTTTTCTTGTTTGATCTCAACATAAACCAAACTCGAAAAATCATGTGAGCTGTGTTTAATCTTTAGAATTGCAATTGGGCCGTGTTTTATTTGGGATTCATTTTATTTCGTTTGGTTTGTATAGAAATTCATTTGGGCCATACCATGGATTCTCATCTTTTATGATTAGGCACGTTTAGTTTGATTTAATTAGGGCCTCAATTGGTTTGTGGTAAATTCGATTATAGCTACAGGATATTAATAACAGTTAGTTTGAATTTGTTTTGTTTTTTGGTACCGGTCAACTGATGAGGCGAGGGGCTTAAGGGTTTATTTAGCTAGACCGACTTTTATTAGTTGTTTTAGCTAAATAAATCGGGTGGTATACGTTTAATTGCGGGTCTCCAATTCGGTTCTATTTTCTATCCTTTTTCAATTAATTAGTGTAGCTTTATTTTATTGTTTTATTTTATGTTTGCCTATTTGATTTATGTCATGCTTAGTGTAGCTTTATT
>BQNB010048395.1:0-42587 GCA_026074375.1 Tanacetum coccineum | reverse complement strand
TTCTTATTCAAACTCCTTTTTTGATTTCTTCTTGGGCTCTTCTTCTATCATTATGGCTTCTCCCTTATCTTGTTTTGATATTTTCTTCTCTGCACTCCTTCTTGTATAGGTGACAGTTCCTCTAGCAGTACTAAGACTTACCTCAGCAGTACTAACTATTAGAGCTTCTTCAGTAGCAGTACCTTTCTTTGCACCAGCAGTACTAACTTCATCACTTGCTTTCTCACTGCCCTCTTGATCTTTAATGACTTCAGTTGGAGTCACTTCTTGAATAAACAGTTCAGTGTCAGTACTTGCTTTTTCTTGAACCTCTGCATCAGATAACTTCCTCCCTTGTTTAGAAGAATCATCTTCAAAGACTTCATCATCTGAAAGAACAACCCTAGCTTGTCTCCTTGCTTTCCTAATCTTTATCTGAGACTCTGGCTTCTTGACCCTGAGAATAAGCTTAGTATAAGCAGAATTGTAGGTTTTCTTTGTCTTCATCAAATCAGCCTCCAATACTCCAATCCTGTCAGAAAGTTGGGTAACCAAATTCATCAATTCGTTAAGTTTCAAGCTACCCTCATAACTTCCATGTGAGTGAACAACATGGAGAGGCGATTCATGGGGTGTAGGAACATGGTGTTCTGTTCCAGGTGATGGATGTGTTGGTGATGGTTAGGTTGGGGATGGTTGTGATGCAGCAGCAGTGGTTGTGATAACTGAATCAGCTAACCTTATACGGACTATCGAATTTTTTAAAGGTTACTTTCAATCATTATGATTACCCATCATATATGACTTGTATGATTTCGTTTATGTAAATTCTTTCTCTATTTATATCTATTATGTTATGTGAATCATGTCTTGTTCCTTGCTTGCTTTATACACACGTTTTGGCTATTTGATCCGTGACAATCAATTAGCTTTGTTACTTGATAAACAATCAGTAAATTGCTACAAATCCCATGGAACGACCTGGACTTACATAATACTATATTACACTCGAATAGGGTATACTTGCCTAAATGTTGTATTTTTAGTCAAAATCGGTATTTCTAGTTATTATAAAGGGATAAAGCCGTAGAATACCAACGAACTTTTCATAATTTATCGATACCAAATCGACAATTGTTTCAGTACACGTACCAACTCGATAAATTGTGAAAAGTTCGTTGGTATTCTACGGCTTTATCCCTATTATAAATCTAAAACTTGTAAAAAACACACATCAAGTTTTTGGCGTCGTTGTCAGAGATTTGTTTAGTTGTTTGCAGATTGTTTGCTAGTCTTGTGCATGCTTCGTGTGTTTAAATCTCTTAAATCTCTTAAAATATGTCTCCTGTTGCAGAAAATACGACGCACATCTTTATGTGTGCGCCACACTTCCCCTGTTTCCGTTTCTTATTTTGCAGGTTTATGCCCAAGTGCGCCGGTTTCACACCAAAACCACCGTACTCGTCTTTTGACCTTGTCCATCTCGTGATTGATTAAAATCCAAATTTATAAACTCGCCGTACCATTTTCTAGCAAAAGGAACTCAAAATACTTTTTTACTTCAGAAAGTACGTCGCACATTCAGTTTGTGCGTCGTTTTTTCTAAAAAACCCAGAAAGTACGCCGCACTTTCTGCACAAATTTTCAACAACATAATCAGATTTAAAACCAAATCCAAAACCAAAACCCCTAAATTGCTAGTCTAAGGTATGTGGTCATTTGAAATTCTATTTTATATGATTATACACCTTGTAAATTTATGAATATTTAGTTTGTCATTAAAAAAAAACAAAAAAAAACAAAAAGATTTTTATTTTTGAGTTATTTTGCTTTCTTCATGTTGATCTTGTTTTATGACATATCTTTGTTAATATAATAAGTCATGTGAATAATTTATATTGTATTTGTGAAAAAATAAAATGTAAAAATTTTGAAAATTTGTAGAAAGTACACCGCACAACAACTTTGTGCGCCGCACTTTGCTCCTGCATTATAAAAAATCCATATTTGTATAAAAATAATAACTAGATGCAATTTATTTATGTTTTTATTTGTTAGCATTTGTTTTGCTTGCTTGTGTATGTGTGTTTGCTTGCGTGCTTTAAATAGAAGAAAATAAATATAAAAATTAGAAAAAAGGTTAAAAATCATAAAATCAAAAAAATAGTTTTCTTATCTACCTTTTTAATCTGTATGATTGTGTGTTTTTCGTGATTGTTCGTGTCTGTTATGTATTTATATATCTGTTGCTAACTAATAAAATAAATATAAAAATTTAAAAACATGTCTTTTATCATAATAAAACCGCCGCACATGTGTTTGCGTGCGACACACTTTTTAAATTTTTACCGGGCCAGTATTTTTGAATATTTGAGAAATTATAAAAAATTAGGTTATAAGTACGCCGCACTTTCTTTCAAGTGCAACGCACTTTTGTTCTGAAAAAAAAAATTAAAAAATAAATATAATAATAGTAATTTTGTAAATTATTTTTTTAAACCTTAAATAATAATTATGTGTTTGTTATACGTGTTTGTCTTAAAACCAAAAAAAAAATACAAAATACAAAAAGATTTTATTTTTGTCATTAATATATATATATATATTGTGTATAAACTAAAAATAAAATAAAATAAAATTTAAAAATATAAAAAAGTTTTTGAACTTTGTGGGTGTGTTCGCTGGAAACCCTCACGAGACTATAACTCGTTCACTCGGGCCACCGAGGGGTTTAAAGGCTTGTTACATATGCTAAATGCAATCGTGATGCCTACGAAAGTGCGCTTTAGTATTTTACGGTTTTTGTAGTTTAGTTTATTTTGCAGATTAAATAAAACATGTGGAGCTTGGATTGGTGGTTGGCATCTTATCACTTGGGGTGTGATATATTTGGATCAGTATATTACATGTGGTAGAATACACATGCTTGGCGTTCCGTTTCACGCCATATTCAACCGAGCACTTATAAGCCCCGGGAAGTCTCGTTTCTCTTATATTTATTTTTCCTGTTATTCCACTTTTAAGTTATTTTCTAATTACGCATAATGCTCAACTTAAGTGTGGGGGAAAATAAATTGAAAAATCAGACTCATTATTAATTTGTAACTTTTGTTCGCCCTTTGTAATCTAAAAATCTAATCTTATTTATTAAAACTTTTTTGTCACTTAAGTTAATATATTAGAATAAAAACATAGTAAATAAATAAAGTTTTGAAATCAGAGATGTGTCCCGATTGATAAAGCAGATCCGACTCGGGATTGATAACATTACTTGCGCATTTATAACCATTCCAGTAAATATGTGAGGATTTTGAGCCTGTATATAGCATACATATTTTATGCTTGATTCCTTTGATTATGAGTGTGTCGGTGATTTATTGATTCTAGAACTTGTGCTTGAAATCATTACGAGACCGCAGTGAGATCACGTTCGCGTGATATAGGTATTTTTAAGTGATAAAGAGGCAACTTAGGATTTAACCCAAATAGCCATTCCATTTAATTATATTCTTTTAGCTAATTACACTGATTAGCTAACCACCCAAATAAAACCCTTATGTTAGCACTCATCTTTAGTGCTAGATACCCATAGTTTAAACCGCTGAGCCATTCTATTCATTTTTCTCATCCACTAAAATAAATGAAAAAATATATATATAACCTTTAACCTAGCCTTACCCCTTGTCAAAAGTCCCAATAGGTGGTTGCTAGTTGCTCGGTATGATTGGTTGATTTTTGCTCATAGTTTGCTCGCGCTTTGTTATAAGTATTATGCCATTTCAACGAAGATGAAGAGTGCACACTTCGTGTTTCATATTTTTTGTGGTGTATTCTTATATTAAGTGTGGGGAACTGTTAGTTGTGCGAAAGTGGAGTGAAAAAAAAGAAAAGAGAAGAAGAAAAAAAATGAAAAAAGTGATAAAAAATCCAAAAAGAAAAAGTGATGAATAAGAGCTGGATTGTTGTTGGCACTTGCGACATATTGATATATTATATTTGTGCCAGGTTGATTATGATCGAGTGAGGTTGAGTTGTTCGATACCTCGCGGGTTTATGGATTGTCGTAACTAGCAACATGGGTTTTTTGGACTTGTCGACAGTATATTATAAAACCATTTCCAGTACATATTTCCCATGCCTTATCCATACCCTTATAAACCCTTAGCCCATACATTACAACCCGAATAAAAGTCCTCTTTTGATAATTATACCTAGTGCTTACGCCATGTCGGTGCAGTTTTATTTCTTATACAAGCCTATGGTATGAAATGAATCATGTCTGAGTAATTGACTGTGATTTTCTTTTTACCCTCTATTACATCACATACAAGTGTCTGAGTGAATTATACTTTCTTTCTTCTTGAGGTGCTTAGTCATGTTATACAGCTTGAGAATCATTGGGTATTGTCAAACATCTTTATTTTCACATATTAAAAATCATTTTTTTTTATAATTCTATGTTTGTTTTGTAAAGCTTATTATGTTCCTTATTTTGCTTGAGGGCAAGAAAACCCTTAAGTGTGGGGGAGGGGGCTTGCGCCTTTTTCATTATTTGTTACAAAAACCAAAAATATTTTCGATATTTTCACACTCAACAAATTTTTTTATATCAAAATATAAAAATATATGTATACAAAAATAAAAAATTGCCTTGTCTTGTCACCTAGGACCTTGTTTTTAAAATTTCTTACCTTAGATTTGCTTGAGGGCAAGCAAAGATTTAAGTGTGGGGGGATTTGATAACGCTAAAATTATACATGTTTCTATACGCATTATCAATGCTTTTATATATCTAATTTGGTTAATTATAAGAACTTTTGGTATAGAATAGAGTATATTTGCTATTGTAGGTTCTTGGGATGTGTCGTGGAAGAAAACGGAAGAAAACACGAAGAACTGAAGCTTCAACGAAGAAAAGACTCAAGTTGAATGCTTCCCGACACCTGTTCACTGTTTTGATCATAACTCGGTCTCGACTCTCGTTTCGTTGGTTCAAGCGGCCACACGAGCGGAATTCAATTATCTACAACCATTGAAAAGGCAAACTGCTGAAAATGACCAAAAGTATGCCGCACTTGCAGAAACTGCGGCGCAATTCTTCACCAGAACTGAAAAAGTCCTTTAACACCCAAAGTGCGGCGGTTTTACCCAAAGTGCGGCGCACTTTTAAGGCGGTGGAGAGAAATAAAGGCAATTAAATGAAGTGTGCATTAACTCTCTAAGTACGGCGCACAAATAAGTGTAAGTACGGCGCACAAATAAGTGTGTGCGGCGCACTTTGGCCCTCAAAAGGCCTATAAATACCCTCCTTGGCTCTTCTATTTGATATCTCTCTCATACAATCTTCATAAATCTTAGACACACAATCTCTAAAGCCGTTGGATCGAGGAGGTCGGAGTGATGTGAAGATCCTTGGAAATCATTGATCCAAACACCCCTTTAATCCGCCACTTACCACCATACTATCACCGCAAACCACCATCATAGCCATGAATTTTAGAGTTCTAACACCATATCTAGCCTACATATCATCCATTTCTAGAATCTAAACACTTCTTACTTTGATTCTTAGAGGATTCACACAAAATTCTCTTAAGATCATCACCAGAAACCTTGTTACCAAACACTCTATTTGGTGATATGTTGTTGAATTGCTAGAAGTTAGGTGACATATTTCCGTTTATCTCAGTAGAATTTGGTTGTTGGTTGATCATGGAATTGTTAGTTTTGGATTGGTGGTTGTTGTTAGTCGAAATGGTAATGGTACTTTGTTCTCATATGTGAAACATTATATGGTATTTGGATGATTTTGCTATGACTTATGAATATACATGTTTATGAATTCGATGTTATCTTGCTTGGATCCTTGTTTATCTTTTGGTATATTATTGTATTGAAATAGGCCTCGGTAAAGGGTTTATTGTTCTGATGTATTTGAACCACTTTTATCTATGATGTCGTTGTCATATCATACTTGTTTGAGAATGTGTGGTTAAATTGATAAACAACCCAAGTGGACTAATGTTTAAGACCCTTCCTTATGTTGACCGACCGGGTTGGGAGGAATTCATATACATGCATATTTGATATAAACCATTCATAATGCACTCGTGATGATGTAGTATATAGGCCGAAAGGATTCTATGTTTCATTAGTAGATATGCTTGTTATTATGATTACCCATCATATATGACTTGTATGCTTTGTTTATATAAAGTTTTGCTCTATCTCTACCTATTATGTTATGTGGATCATGTCTTGTTCCTTGCTTTATACACACGTTTTAGCTATTTGATCCGTAACAATGAATTAGCTTTGTTACTTGATAAACAATATGTGAATTGCTACAAATCCCGTGGAACGACCTAGACTTACCTAATACTATATTACACTCGAATAGGGTATACTTGCCCGAATGTTGTGTTTTTGGTTAAAATCGGTATTTCTAGTTATTATAAATTTAAAGCTTATGAAAACACACATTAGTTACCAAAAAGCCCCCCTACACATATGCACCATATTATGAAAGAGATTTGCACATACGAGGTTTGGGAATGCACTTCTATAGATTGAAGATCGTATCCATTATTAATCCATATTGATCACATTTTAATCATTATTCTCCCCCTCAAAAATTGCATATGTAGTGACAATTTTTGACAATTAGTGAATTAAAAACAAGTTAATGTCCGGTAATTCACACGAGTCTAACTAAGTCTTGGGACAACATAAGAGCATGTAGAATGAAACTTATTATTATACTCCCCCTCAATAAAAGATTAGAGTAAATACTTGGAGTGGGAGTTTATTGAGCACACAATTTTGAAAGAATTTGAAATTTTCTTTTTGCAAATATGTTGAAAAAATGTGCTCAATGGAAAAATGATTTTATATGTATCTTATTAATTATCATTTTCTAGATGCTTCTCTTGGAATGTTTGCATGACATTGCTCAAGACCGAGAAGATGCGAACTTCCCGTTGTTTATGATAAATGTACATAAATGAACATTTTCCTTTCTTTAGAGACTGAGTACTAAGCTGACATTTACTTAGAAGTCGTAGAGAAAAAAATTGTATAAGGACATGTTTTGAAAAGCAATTTCAACATTCGCTTCGAAACTTCAATTAATTACACCCATGTTAATATTAATCAACATTTCTAGGTGCGTAAATGTTATCGATTATCGAGAGACATGTCGGAGAAGATTATTTTTGGTATTTTTTGAAATTTTTTGATTATATATATTGCTTTTATAGGTTTTATATTTTTTATATTTTGGTTTCTGATAGATATTTACAGTTATAAAATGTTTTAGACACACAAAAGAAGATAAGAGATGATGTGTTTAAAAGCATTAAAACTTGGTTTTCAAAAAGCTCCCCCTCAAAAATTGATTCTACTTATAAAGAATGATTCGAATTTTGAAAGCGACATGAGGAGGGAGTGTTGAACACTGAATTTTGAAAGATTTTGAAAATCCTTTTGAAAAATTCTTGAAAAATTGTGTTCAACGGTTTTGAAAACAAGAAGATTTCTCTTCTTTTGAAGGTAAAGCACACTAAAGCGTACACTCCCCTTTTATTTGAATCTCGGTAATTGTTAGCCTCACTTTTTAGTGAAGCTGGCGTCTTACACGTGAATTGGACTAGCTATAGATCTTCTGCTATACGCAGGGACTACTATTGTAATAATATGATAGATAGCTTTAGTGTATGCTATAAATACCCCCCATGTGTCTCCATGGGGGGTGTGGATGTTCATTATATTTTTCCCTTTCTCTTTCTAATCTAATATTCTTCTTTTTGTGTTCATCTCACCCTCTCTCTACTTTCTCTTACTAGAAACTAACAATGATATTTCTTGTGTTGTTTGATCAACCAAGACCCCTCGAATAGGTGAATCACTAGTCTTTCAATTGGTATCAAGAGCTAACCGGGGGTGTTTTGTATTCGTGTTTGTTGCTTCGTGAATTCAACTTATTAAAGCTTATTTTAATCTTATTTTTTGTTGCGGTTTTTGTAGAAAAAGCCATGGGTTTGTTGTGTTGAGTAAATATGTTTTCTAACAGATTATCTATTGTTTTTATGAGTTTTTTATGTCCTTTCGTTTTCCAAAACTCACAAAAATTTATTGGTTTTTTTTCATTTGTTGGCTTATTTCTACTGTTTTTCAAACTGATTTAAAATTTTAACAATTTCGATGGTTGTATGTGGTGGTGTAAGATAATTTTGTGGCTTTTTGGGTGTGTCTAAGTGTCTTTCTTAAGTTATTTTTGGGCTTCTAAACAACTTTTAAAGCTTATTTTGGGTCCTGGTATGAATGGGTACAAAACAAAACTCAGATTTAAAATTTTTGCTTACAAAGACAGATTTTTGTTTTTTTGCAAAAAGACAGAAAATGTGGTCCAGGCGAATTATACACGTTTTTGGGCAAATTATACTGATAACGCCCAAATTATACATATTTCTTTGGCGTTATTTATGTATATTTGATCATTTCTCGTGAACTTTTGATACTTAATTAGCTTGAATTGCTTATAGGTTCACTTGAGTCCTACAGGCCAAGCTCAGAATCTATAACACTTTGGGAGGCGAATACAGAAAATAAAGATGTTAGCTAAAGTTCAGAATGACCGCCGCACTTATAACATTGTGCGCCGCACTTTCCTCTGAAGCCAAGACCACCGCACTTTTTCCTAAAGTTGGTAGAATTAAAATCTAATAAATGCTATCGCATTAACTCCTCAAAACTGCCGCACTTATTTGTAAGTGCGACGCACTTACAGTAAAAGCCATTAAATGCTATCGCATTAACACCCAAAGTCCGCCGCACTTTTTCCTAAGTGCGCTGCACTTTGCACCCAAACTTTCCTATAATATGAGAACAAATTTTCATCCTCAAAGCACTCATCCTCACTATCCCTCTCATTCTACAAACCATCTCCACACACATACTTCCCTTTCACCAAGAAACACCTCTATCTTTAAAGGAAAAGATCTAACAATCAAAGACACGAAGACGAATTTTTTCTACTTAGTTATTAAAATAATGGAAGTTTATGTAAAGTGTACTTTTGTTATGAACTCCTTAGCCATGAGAGGCTAAATCTCTCATGACTACTCGATGAAGTTACTGATAATGAATAAGTGTTTGTATTGTTCCTTGATCGCTTTAATCTTTAGGCTTATGTTGCAAACCTGTTATATCTTATCTTATCTATTTTTGCTTATCAACTTAGATTATATAATCATATCGGTATAGGTCGAAAGACCCGTTATGATCTATGTGGTTTTAAAGATTTGTCTATGGTCTTTAACGTTTGTGCCGAGAAATCCACTTTCGTAAATTGATAAACAAAATAAGCTTTGATATAATAATAACTGGATTATTTGAGTGACACATTTGGTCTAGTTAACTAAATATAAGTCTTAAGTTAACCAAGTTAGTTTGTAAAAACATTTTCTGACGAGAAATTCTTTTATAACTTAAAGTCGATCTTATGGTCAATTATTTCCAACACTTATAAGTTATTTTTCAACTATCCAAGTAAGTCATACTTTTTATTCACTGTGTAAATCAAAAATTATTTCAAAATTGCTTAAGTCTATTTTTATTTCTGGGTGTGTTGATCACTACTCTAATCCCTGTGGAACGACCTGGTCTTACCTAAAAAGATTATACTACATACGTGGGTTATATTTTACCCGTGTGTTTCCATATAATTATCCGGTATTTTCAGTCTTATAAATTTAAATCTTTTGAAACACATCAAAGTTTTTTGCGCCGTTGTCGGGGATTTCTTAGCTGTTCTGTAGTCAAACTCTAGAAAATTACTTTAACCCCCCCCCCCCTTTCTTTTTCAAAAATCACCATACAGTTTTCTGGCAAACTGACCCAAACAATTTCTCTCTTGGATGCATACACGTTCTTCCAATTCTGAACTTGTTGAACCCTTACCTGAACCTTAACGTACTTTGAATCGAAGACTTCGTCGATGAAACAGAAGAGTTCCATACAATCAAAGAAATAATCGACCACAACACCCGCAGAATTGGCTACCGCCATTCTTAACAATCCAACTTACTTCCATCACTTTCTTGATTTTCTTCGAATTACGATCCAATGGTACAGATGAACTCATGTGGGGAAGCTCTGGACATGTTGTACGCTACGATCTTGGTTCCATAACACTATTCCTGAAATGCTTAACGAATTTGCTATCAAAGGTAAACCACATTGGACTCTTGTCAAAGGAAACCAATTCGATGGTGAACCAAAAAACGATCCTCAATAAACACATTCATGAATTCCTCAGGGAATTGGATCTGGTTTAAATACAGAGGTTTACTGAGAATGAAGCCGGTTCGCCTAATGCTGTTTCCCTTATCAAGCATGGAGAAGCAAAACCATTGGTCTGGACGAACCAACTGAAGGAACTATCAAAACATAGGATGAACTTCAAACCGCTTTCATTAGCCATTTCTTTCCCCCAGCTCTTTTCGACCAACTCTTCGAAGAAATCCGAGCTTTCATCAACATGAACGAATCTTAAACGATGCTTGGCTTGTATGAAGGAAATGCTCGGATACTGCATGGTTCACAATCTGTCTCCAAGGGCAATATAATTATAATCTTTTATCACTTTGGGTCTCAGCGAAATAACCCAAGAACTTTTAAATGCCGCAGCTGGTGGTATTTTCCTCTATAAAACACCAAATCAAGCTTATCATCTTCTCAAAGACAAAGTCTTACTCAAGCTCGACTGGGCTAAAAATCAAAAAACCAAATCATCTCTTAAAAAAACTGTTCCTTTCGCCAATGAAAGTAGCAGTAATTCCGATACTAACAAAATTATGGCCCGAATGGATGCCATGACCATAAAAATGGATGCTCGGTACAAAGAACTCCAATCTCTTGCTAAAAAACCAACACCCGACCTTGACGAAGATGACATGCCCATGTCTTGTGAAGAAGAGGCTAAATTCATGCAAACTTTCCATAAGACTCGTTTTTACAATGATTACCGTGACCGAGACTCGAATCACGATAATTGGCGTTCAAGCAGACGAAATGATTACAATCGAGATAAACTACTGATCTAACTCCTGAGATAACAATCCTATGATCTTCAAAGACAATTTAACAATTTCATAAAATCTCAGCAATCAACCAATGCTTTTGTCAAAGAAACATTATCACACCTCCAGACGGGGCCTGGATGGAATGAGTGTCCGGGGGCGTGACGTCATAATATACATCACACAAGATCAAGGGAACGACCACTAATGGATGTTTTGAAAATCATAACTCGTTGTATTTATTAAAAATGGATAAGTCTTGCAAGATTTGAAATGCGAAATTATAAAACGTTTAGCAAGCATAATTAAGTTTTTCAAAAGCAACGGAGTATGAATGATTCAACAAGTCGTTGAAAGAGAAATATCATATTGCACTGAGACTCCACAATAGCACAGGACAGAGATAGTCCACAGCTTACAGCACTTTAAAAACATGCTTAAAAGCGTCACGAATAAAGTGGTGAATTCATAGTTTAGGTAAAGTATTTACAAAAAGAAAAAAACTTTTTTGAATACTCTTCACACACAGGTATTATGAAAAGTATTAGCAATTTTGAAACATTAACGAAAGCATTTGGAACCCCAAGGTTTATAAAAACGTATGTGACAAGTTATAACAGATAAAACTAATTTTTTTTTTTCAAAAAAAAAATTTACTTACATCAAAGGTATTTTATACCGTTGCACTAAGCTCATGATACCCTAGGCTAAATGTCAATGGAAGCATAGCAAAATGCTTAATAAACTTGCCTGCACGAGAGCCCAACATGCGCTTCAACGAACACTCGACATGGTATACTAGTCCGTGATCATGTACAGATCTTCTTTACACGGACGGGGACGATTATCCTAATAGATCTATACAACACTCGCTTCCTTACCAATCCAACTGATCATCACGATTAACTAACTGGTTCATGATAAGCTCGGCATACACATTTTCACAATTCCTGTAGGTCCACACGTAAAACATGAATTCTCACGTAAAGTACTAGTGTCCAAAGTAAAAGAAACAACATATAACCAAAATAAAGGCTTTAAGTAATTAACTCATAAGTAAAACAAAGTGGATATCCAAATCATTTAATCCAGTAGTTTGCCAAGCGCAACCTTTATACAAAAGATTGTAAAACATTAGAGTACACAAGTTTGAAAAGATCAAGTTTCTACACCCTCACAAGTTATAAGTAAAAAAATCAATAAAACGAGGGGCTATGCACCACCTAATGCAACACGATGAAGATAGTAACACAACGAGTGAAAACAAATGTAACCAAAGACCTAATCGTGACCTAATAAATAATAAGACGCGCCTTAGAAACTATAATAAATAACGAACGTTGTATAAAAGTCGATCAACGAATAGACATCCATATTGGGTATTTTGGTTTTTTTTATTTGTGCTTTAGGTTAGTATATCAAAACGTGGTCTTTACGAACTTATTAGGTATATGAATAACGTAACGACGTTCTAACAAAAAGTTACTATTTTAGGGAAACATTTTATTTTCAGAAAGTTCAAAGTTTTCGGGATGTTAATACGTCCCTATATAGTTTCAAGTCCATAATTCCATAAACGCACTAACAAAACCTAAATGCCTACTTTTCATTTCTATTTCGCTACTTCGTACTAACTTACTATTTTTAGTAACGTTCAACGGTATCTCTTTATCATTCTTAGAAAACTCCCAACCCTTCGTAATAAGATCAAATTACTACATTAATATTTTCTAAGGCTTTCGAAACCTAAATTGACCTAACCCGCTTGAAAACATTTTAATATATAAAATTATATGTCCGAAAATAACTTGACGAAAACTAGGTCTATCTCACTCATAAAGCATTTTTAACACAACTTTCACGACTTTGTAAGGGAAACGTCATTTTAGGCCATGTTTGTGTTTTACACTTTGGCCGAAACGGACTCAAAAAGGATCAAAATGGTCATTTTCGTTTCCTGATCTAATCGTATAAAAATCGTTTTGCCGAAAAATGTTTCAAGTTTCATTTGAGCGTAACTCGGTCGTTTTGAATCCGATTTTAGTGTTCGATATATGAAAAACTATCTACACGAAACGAGCTATCCAAAAACTACCTTCTTGACTAATGAAAATATTTTTAAGTCACCCAAGTATATAAAACCCTATAACAAATTCCAGATCACAACCTTATTTTACGAAACGCTTCTAAAAAACCATCCAAACTTCCCAATAGTCCTAATTCTAACCTAAACTCCATACACTACTAAATCCATCGAATAAAACTACTCTAATTCTCATCACCATCTTGTTTGCAAGCACACAAGGAAACCTCATACTCACAATCAAAACAATATGTAAATCAAAGAACCATAAAAATATAACTATTCAGGTCATCTTGTTTATTTTTAGAAGAACCTTGCACAAACACAATAGGGATTCAAACCAAAAGCATATAAAATAAAGAAATCAAAATGAGGTATCAAGAAAGAGCTACAAATGATAAAAGGAATAAGATTGAACACTAGATCTATAACATACACCAAGATCTTGCAAAACCCAAATTTATTTGAAACCCTAACTATAGATCTTGAACAAAAACCCTTAAACAAATGAACCAACACTTGCATCTTCCTTAAATAACCTTGAATAATAGCTAGGAACACTAGATCTTGAAGAGAAATCAAAGATATGGAAACCCTATTAAGGTGTGTTTGTGCCGTGGGTAAGGGGAAGGAAAAAGAATTAAGAAAATTTCATGGTTGCTTTGAAAAGAATGAGAACCCAATGAGTAAAGTATGGTATTAATAGGAGGAATCCCAAGTACAAGGTTTTGTATGGTTTTGACAAGTCAACACACACACTTAACCAAGTGTGTGTGTGTGGTTCGGTTATAATACAAAAGAAAGGAAGGAAAGAAAATTGCAAGAGTTTAGCTAGTGTGTGTAAAATTTATGAGAAATGAAATATGGATGGTATTTATAGGAAGGACTAAGCTTGGAGCCAAAGAGATAGTTAGTGTAGCCAAAGAAAAACTTGGAACCAAAGGAGTGAGCCAAATCCAAGGGAATGGGGATGGTACATGACAAAAGTGAAAAGATTCCCTTAGAATTAATTTAGTGTGTGCATGAGTGTAAATTGAGTATGGGGAGGGATATCCACGAAATTTTGTACCTCTAATCCTGAGATATACGATAACTAGAGTTTACGTGAAAAGATTACGTGTTTTTGGGGTCCCGTTTGATCAAAAACGCAAAATGTACGCGAAAACATAGAAATTGTAAACGGAAGTGTAGGTGACCTATGTAACACTTTGAAATGATAGAATAATGCATATAACAAATACACTAATCTTAGTCCGAAGCCGGAACGCGTCCGATGACGTTTCAGTTTTACGCGGGACAACTTCTCGGTTTTAGGTTAAATTATTCTCGTAAATGGTAAGAGGGAAAAAATAAAAATAAAAATAATATCGATGGTAAAAAGTAAAATTTTTATACCATCACTAATGCATCGGATCCCATCAGAACTTCGTAATTAAGCGTGCCTGGGTAAGAGTAGTACTAGCTTGGGTGACCCGCCGGAAAGAAAATAAAAAAAATACTGGTTATGCAGTAATCGTTTTTATGTGACAGTAAAAGGTCAAAAAGTTAAAAAGTCAAGTCGGACCCAAAAATTCAAAGGGTAAAATAGTCATTTAAAGTTCTGAAAATTGCTGGTTGTTATAGTACCCACCCCTTAAAGGAATCCCAACGCCGTAGTACGATTTGAGAAAGACCTATTTATTTGACCAAGAAAAGATGTAAGATTTAACAACCCCGTTTTGAACATGGCATTGCTAACTTTATTCAGCAAAATTTGATGGTTCGACACTTCTTAATATACATAATTTTTGGCTAGGTTTGACCAGGATATTTAATCTATCAGAGTAGGTATTTAAAAAAAATATCATTGCAAGTTTTATGATGGATATAAGCGCGTTGTAAAGAAAGTCTCTTGATAGTGAAAGCATCAAGGGAGGAAGTGTAGACGCGTGGGTATGTCTATATAAGGTTTTAAATGGTTAAAGGTAAAGTCTGGTTTCTGATATCTATAATGTTTGATGATTAATATCGGACGAAGGCTAAAAGAGGTGTAGTAATTCAACTACGATTAGGAGTACGAGGATGTATCAAGCCCGAAGTTTTCATACTATGGCCCTAAATGAATAGCTCGACTAGATGTATTTGTCCGAGGAGATGATTATCTGGTTTAAGGGGGAGGTTCGTATCACCAATGATAAGTATGAATGATCTGGACATTTCCACGAACCCAACAACAGCAAACATAACAACAACAACAACTATAACAGACGGCGATGGGATGTGAAGAGTGAGGGCATTTCGAGAAACAATATCCCCAGAATAAAAGTCAACGAATGGGAGGAGCTCTTGGGAGAGCTTATATGGTAAGTGGTGGAATAACCAAATTCATTAGCTCAAGAGTGCAACAAGTTTGTTAGCTCCACAAACAGTTCATGATTGTAAGGATTTGTAACGACAAAAGTAAATAACTTAAGAAAGATCAGGTAGTTCAAGTGAGGCCTTAATATTTTGCTGAGTGGTAAGACACGATTCGTGTTTCCTAGAATCTATTTGAAATTGGTATTCTGGTGAATTATTGGGATCTAGTTCAATACTCACGTCAAATCGGCAGTGTTCCCAAATCTTAAAAATTAAGCATTATTTCCCAAATTTCTAGGTCGTGTGACTATGTATTCTTCTCATAAACTGCTAGTTGTAGAGAGTCGTGAGCTATCACCTTCTCCTTCTGCCTAATTACAGTTCCTAATCCATTATGTGAGGTGTTATAGTAAACCATGAAGTTTTTTGTTCCGTCGGGTAAATGCAAAAAATCGGTGAACTATAAGGTTTCTATGTTAACAGTTAAAGGGCTTCCTCTTCTTCCTCTTCCTATTCGTATTTCTCATTTTTTTGAATCAGTTCGGTTAGAGTTTCTCTATCCTAGAGAAATCTTTGATAAATCGTCAGTAGTAACCGACAAGACTTAAGAATTTGTGTATCTTCATCGGAGTCGTAGGCGTTGCCTAATCCTTGATTGACTCACTCTTGGCGGTATCGACGTGAATGTCTTAACTATCAACAACGTGACCTAGAAATTGCACTTTCGGGAGCCAGAAATCACGCTTAGAAAAGTTGGCGTATAATGCCTTATTCTTAAGCAATTATGAGATATGCCTAAGGTGTTCCTCGCAGTCCTCATTTCTGGTTGAGTAGATAAAGATATCATTGGTGAGTACTATCATGAACTTATCCAAGTACGATTTGCACACCCGTTTCATGAGATCCATGAATACCTCTGGTACGTTGGTCCTAAATGCAGTTTTAGAATATCTTTTTCTTGAACTCTAGTTGGTGGTAGCTAGTCCTTAGGTCGATTTTCAAGTACACGCTACGTCCTCATAGTTGATCGAAAAATCACAATACTATTACCGGGTAACGGTTCTTCACGGTTAGCTTGTTAAATTTTCGGTAGTCATTGTACATCCCGAAGGATCCATCCATCTTTTTGACAAACAATACTAAAGCTTCCCGCTATGAGGAAATTGTTATTATAAATCCCTTTGATCATACAAGATACTCGACCGAAGACGTAACTCTCCTCTCACAACCCACTAACTGCCTTCCGAGTCTCAAGTTATCCCGCACCAACGTACCGATCCATAATCAAACAACATTGCTCATGTTCACTAGTAACTATCAATGCATATCATCACACCTATAGCCTTTGAAATCATTGGGTTCATCACCTAAGTTATACAAAACAATATTTTATCACATTGATCATGGCTTTGTACTTTGTCAACCAACCCAACACTGGTGATAATGTCGAAAGAAACCAAGTTCTACGAGAAATTAAGTCTAAATTGGATTGGACTGTTTAGAATATTCAGTGTTCAATCTCAAATTATATTATCGTCTCCTATGATCTTTTCCCGGCTAACTCAACAGTGTACTTAGTGTCCTACGGTAGATGGGACGATGTCGTATATATAAGAGCTAAACTCTAGCGAGTGAGGTTTTTATTAACTAGGTTTCATGCATTTGCAATAATTTCGTCCTTTGCTTTAACTTCAGATCTATCAAAGGTTTTGCCGGTACGAGAATCTCATAATTTACGTGATTCTAAATGACTATAACGTAAGTCAATTAAAGGAAATCTCCTAGTTCTCTTGGTTATAACCCAATTAAGAAGATAAGTTCGTTACATTCTAACATCCTACAATCTGTAATTTCCATGACTACAGGAAGCATGATTTGGTCTCTCGGCTAAGGTTGTGGTGTTTCTATATGCTAAGGTTAGAGAAAAGCTACTATAGTTATGACGCTTTACGTATGCGAATACTCGTGAGCGACACGACTCTGTAAAAACGCACGCAAAATATTAACAAAACACAAGTACAATATAAACTCATGTAGAGGAAGGAAAAAAAAGAAAAAAAATAGAGATGGAACATAAAGATAATTTGACAAAATTTTATGGTGACTACTTCCAGCATAACATGGTCCTTCATGAATTATACATAGGTGATCAGGCTATGCATAATTTAGGAACTAACGATAAAATGCTCATTTCGTCAAACTAATGTTATGTTAAAAAAATATTATACGGTATAAACGATATAGTTTATAAGGTAGCAAAACAGTTCGTGGTAATGAAAACAAGGTAGCTTGTATAACGACACAAGGTATTTTGTAAGGTAACAAGAAATGTTTTATGAGGTGATAACAAAATAGTTTACGAGAAAGTTACGTGACGGTTTATAATGTAATGGTAACAAATGGTTTACAAGTTGACAACCCAATAATTTATAAAGTGACAACGTAATGGTTTATAAAAGACACGAAGTGGTTCATAAGATGATGACGACGTAGTTCATAAATTGACAGCGAAATAGTTTGTAAGATGACTGCAAGGTAATTTATAATAGGGTAGAAAAAGAGTTTATAATTAACCGTAAAATAGGTTGTAAGATGGAAACGAGTTAGTTCATTAATTGATAGTCAAATAAATTATGAGGTAATAGTAGGTTTAGTTAGTTTAATTGATAGTCAGATAAGTTATGAGGTAATAGTAGGATAATTATAAAATGTTGACAAAATGGTTTATAGAATGATATCAAAATAGTTTATAAGGTGTTAAAATAAACAAGAAGCTATCAGCATACGGTTTGTAAACTGGTGGTAGAATAGTTTATAACGCGACAACAACTATGTTTATAAAACAACACTAAAACAGTTCATAGGATACCATCCAGTTAGTTTATAACAGTAAGACAGTTTATATAATAATAGTGAAATGGGTTGTAAGACGACAACACACTTAAGGAGTAACTTACATACATTTACTAGAGAATTAAAGTGTAACTGACAAAATTGTCATGACATAAATTGAACAAAGGATGTAGGAAAATCAACACAATACACGAAATTCACAAGAAAGTACTAGTGCAAAATTCTTAGAGATTACAGTCTAAATCTACTTAGGTTTCACTAGATAAGGGAAAATCTCTCCTTAAGTATCAGCATTATCTTTGACGGGTTAGAGTTCCTACAAGTTTTAACCTCCTAAATACGGTTCGCACGGTTCAGATTTCTAATTTGCCACTACGGCCTCTAAGTCGTTATTGAAACGGGTGTCCTACAATTTCTACTCACATGGCCAACACTCTTGCAGTTATTTCACTTAGAAGTGCATGGTCTAGTGTGGTGCAACTTGCGTTTGTTGTAAAAGGGTAACTCTCCTACAGACCCGTTCTTGAAATTTGGTTTAGCAATGTAAGCTCTCACGGCCTTTTTTCATTTATTTTGTTGTTGGCATTCCTTACCACCTTGGTTTCCTAATGTACGACCTAATCCATTTAGTAGCGAGCCATGTGGATTCTTTCCTCATAGACAGTATTAGATTCGATAGCATTAGCAATTCGTTGGTTACAATACACTCGATCCTCGTGGATCTCATTCCTTGTCTTGTCATCAGTATTTACTTCAAAATCAAACGAAGTAAAGAAAATGAAATGTTGATCCCACTTGAATAGATCTTGCTTACCTTGTAAAAGGGTTAGTTGTATTGGATAAATCTAAGACAACTATGGTAGAAACTTTAATTGAATATATCAAAGACTATGCAGAATCTAGTCTATGATACTAAGAAGAATAAGCAATAAAACAATGACAAACAAGATTGTATAATACCAAACTTTAAGCCTCAATATATTAATACGAACACTCTTGATAGTGTTAGGGTTATACAAAACCTTGAAGCTATATATGACTGTATATGAAAAAATGAGATATATAAACTACATGCCCTAGGGTCTCCTTTTATACATCAAGGAACCCTAATGGGCTTACAACGCGCTTTCTACACATACATATCTTTTCCTAAAATATCACATACATATCACTTTAGCAGTACTAAAACAGACTAACAATACTAACTAAGTCTAATAGTAGAAACTCTTCTAGCAGTAGTAACAGTTGTACTGGCAGTACTAATATTACTCTAGCAGTAGTAATGACTTGGAACATTTTCTTTGATCTTGGGCAGCAGCAGTAACCACAACTAGCAGTTGTAACTTGAACCAGCAGTAGTAACAGTTAAGAATCCTTTTTCCCAACAATCCTCCCCTAAACTTGATATTCATCATATAAATTATCAAGTTTCTTTAAATATTCTTGATCATCAGGAGGATGTATCCAAATACTCTTCTACTTCTTAAGCTGTGATCTTGTAAATCTGAGAAGCTCAAATGTTTTCCCCATTTCACATTATGGATCTACTTTCTACCTCCCACTCTATATCTCTTGAAAGCATTTCTTGGGTAAGAGGATATTTCTTCTTACTCGCATGTACATCGGAACATCCAGTATTCATAATAATAAATATAAAATCCACTTGATTCATTATACTTCAGCTATCAATGTGTAGTCATGTTGAGATTTCCAGATTTCTTCTCCTTACTTGGTTCATATTAAAGGGATGGATCTCCCCCAATAGCAATCTGTCATATCTTTCAGGCTTTTAGTCTCAAATCTTTTCCTTTACCAGCCTGTACAGATCTAACACATCTTGTCTGTCAAAATCATCAAGCATTGCACTGAATATCTTATAATTTTTAGTACTTCTATCAGCTCTGATGATCTGATAATAGATAATGTCTTCTGCTAGAATATGTGTCTTCCAGTCAACTATTAGATATTTTGTAGCTAAAGATTTCAATAATTGACAGCACTGATCATCATTTGGATACTATCTCCAAAACAAGCTTTAAGCTCCTACCTTATCAGCAATAATCCTTCTACCTTCGGTTTCTTGGACATTTCCTTCACAAGACCTGCGCTTGTTACTTTTCATTACTACTCTTGCTTTCTTTCTTGCTTATCAACCTTTTTTTACTGCTTTCGTATCAATAGAACAAAATCATTTACCTGTTTTGTAAGCTGTGTCAAAACATTTAATTGATTGCATCAAGCTTTTACCCTTGAACTTCTTGTCCTTGTATCATGACATATGCTTCATGTAGGTACACATTTTCTTTCTTTGTTCTGCTTTGGTAGGTGGTTTGTTCCTTTGCTCTTCAACTCTTTTTGCAACAAAGAAATTCTTTCTGGCTGTAATAAATTTCATTAGCAGTCTAGCTTGCTCTTCATCAGGACATTGTTCTCTCTCTCTGCTTGTAGCCTTTCAGCTTGTTGAGCTGATCAACATCTAGTCTTGGGCTTTTATGGAATCCCATTCTTCAATCAATGGCAACATTACCAGCTTCTTCTTTCTTTCTTTTTCAAGCCTAGCTTCTTCATCTAACTCTGCTTGAATTCTTTGAACTACATCAGCATCATATTCAATTTGATCTTTGCCTTTCACTTTCACTGGTTTCTCAGGCTCTTGCATGATGCCTTTTCCTTTATCTTTTGCTGGAATCTGAGGTTGAGGTCTTGATGTTGTTATTGTTGTTGGTTCACTTGGCTCTTTAAAAAGAACTCCTTTCAAATTTTATGATCTTGAAGCACTACTTCTGATTGCCATCAAGGTCTCAGCCAAAGTAAATCATTTCGATTAACACTAGCCAGTAGTAACTGGATCAGCAGTAGTACTATCTTTATCTTTGCAGCACTATACACCTTTTTAGCACTTACCATTTATCTTCTAACAAGACTCAATAGGTTCTTCTTCAAGCACTACTTTTGTACCAGCCAAATCAGATAAGTCAAACATATGTTCATCCTCAGCAACATTAAGTTCTTCAGTATTGTCACTATTCCTCTCCTGTTTGGATGCATCCTTCTCACCCAAACTCTCTTCAGAGGACTCAACTCTTGGCTTGTTGTGAAGTTCTTGACTTGTTCTTTCTTTCTAGCTTCTTAACTCTTTTCTTCAACTTTTTAATTTCAAAAGCTGAGCATCATTTACATTCTCCAAGTCAAGAACCCTGTCGGACAGTTTTGTACACATATCCATCAATTCCTTAAGTTCAATTCTTTCCTCATCACTTCTAGGTGTGTTAACTCCGAGGAGAGGTAAATCATAGGAAGGTGTAGATACCCTCTTGACTAGTCTGAGCATGGAATCCCCCATGGCTTCTTTGGCATAGGGACTACACCTAAACAATTTCTAAGGAAAAAAGAACCATTAGGTGGTTGCCGTTGATTGGTCCTTATTATCGGTAACCTCTGTCTTACTCTGCATCTAAGCTAGGCAGCAACGTTAGCGCGGCGCCCTTTCCACACTGTCTCCCTCCTCCATGGACAGCCTCACTGCATCATGGGTGTAGGCTGACTGGGCTAAGGAATCTCTGTTGACCTACTGCTTTTGGTTTTCCCACATTTGTGGGTTCTTTTTAGGTTTGTGTGAATGATGCAACAGTAGGGATTGGGACTCAACATGAGATGGTGACTGCAATAGTAGGTGTGTGTTGGGTTCAGTGGGTTTTGTCCTGACTTCAACCCTCCATGCTTGTGATGCCAGCATAGATGGATAAAATGGGTGTAACTGTCTTTGAAAAAGCTTTTCCCTTTCCTTATCATTTTTTGCCAAAACCTTTTTAGTATTTAAGAGTGTAATCATATTCATCATTAAAAACTGCTGTAACGATTTTCAATTGTGATTGTCAAAAACAGTTGTAAAAACTTGGATAACTTAAAAACTTTTTGAGGAATTAGGATCCAAGTTTCTCAACAGACATCAAAAATCAATTTAGGAAAAAATTAATATTTTTGTTTCTTAGTCAATACAAATAACTGCTGATGCTATTTTAGTTACCAATTATTCCAAAGCAGTTGATTTAGAACTTTAAACATTTAAGATGGTAATGAATGAGGATAACTTCTATTGAGGGTAAAAGAAAGGTTTTAAAAAAGTAAGTTTATCAGAAAGCTTTTCATATCCCATCAATTGAAGGTTTTCAAAAATCTCAGTGTTTGTTAGACAAGTAATACCATCCTCATCATCAAAGTGAAGATCTCTCCTCACAAATGATTCTGTTATTACTATAGTCTTGCCATCAACTTTGGCACGTATTTGTGTTTCTATTGATTGTTTGCTTTGTAGTGGACAAAAACTGCCTCTTTATAGGACATCATTGATAGTTGACTTACAGTTAAAGCATAACTGATAGGGCTAGTGATCACAGTCCAATACACACTATAGATAATATAAGTATATAAGGATGTAACAATTATAGTATAGTAAGTATTTTCCGTCGGGTTAAAGACAAACGCTTCTAACAAAAACGTTATCTAAAACCTCCAGGGTCGTTTTCCCTCGACGAAGTGCGAATTGAGAATCGGTTAAGTACGTGATCGCGCGTTTTGAATGGTTTAAAAGATTTTTGATTTGGTTTTCTAAATCCTTCTAAATGTAAATGACAAGTAAATAAAAGCACGACAACCAAGTAGCAAGAATGACAATTAACCATGTAAGCATAAAACGTAAAAAAAAAAAAAAAAATGGTAATTAAAAGCGTACACTAACCTTAATTATAGAAAAATAGAACCTTAAAGGGCCCAAAAGATTTGTAGTGTGTGTAGATAGAGAGAGAGTACTACCTCATATAACCTCACAAAAACGGATGGGCAGTGTCTGGGGAGAGAATTTTATATTTAGAACTTTTAGATTTTTTTCATAAAGACTTCAACACACATAATTAATGAAAAACAAATATTGGATGAGAGACGGCATGTGTAACTCTCGCGATTTACACCAGCTTCGTGTGGGTGACGTCTGGTTCGGACGCCTCGGTGTAGAGTGTGGGGTATGTGGGTTATTGAACTAGTTGGGACTTAAGGAAAACTGAAAAAGCAATTAAAATAAGCAGTCAAATAAGCTAAAAGGGCTGAAAAGTAAAAACTGTTAAAGAAGGGTTAACTATTAAATCTTGCAAAGTTTACCTGGGAAAATTCGTCTCAATGGCAGATGGTGTGAGCGAAGTGTGTGTAAGGTTGCAGGAGGGTAGAAGGTCAACGTTCGAATCTTGCTCACCTGGATTTCATCATTTTTTTTTTTTTTTTATTCCCTTTTTTTATTTTTGCAAAAACTTTTAAAAACAAAGTTATAAAACAGATGAAAATAAGCAAAATCTATAAAAGAAACTTTTTGTGAAAGCTAGTAAAGTACGTGGGGGAGGTAAATTGCTTTTAATCAGATATTATACTAAAAGGATAAAAAAGCTTTTGAATTTAAAATTAAAGAACCTAAAAAACTAAATAAGCTAAAACCTGAGCAAACAAGGCTTAACCTACTCATATAAATACTTTATTAAGCAATCTAGCGGATATTATTATGCAAAATACAATAAGCGATAAGCAGAAAATTCAAATAAGCACTTTTGCATTATGGATTGCACAGACACTAAGGGCAACTTTGAGTTATTTTCCAATAAGGCTGATGGATCCTTATGGCTTATTGGCCTATACCACTTTAAACCTTGACCTACAAGCTACTTGAAACAGCTTTTAAAAACTATTTGAAAAATCAAATGATCAAAGAAAAAGCTTATTGAAAAAGCTGATAATTCATTTTACCCTACTTTTTGTTATTATATTAAAAGACAAAGTACTACTTTAAGACCTAAAAACAGATAAGCTTATGAACTAAATTCTACAAAATAAGCTTGAACAGATCTAATATGACCTAAAAACTACTTGTGCTCAAAATTTAAAAGTCTAAATCTTTCTTGCTGAATTTTGATTGGAAAATTAGCCTTGAGGGGTTAGTTTGATGCAGATGCATTTGAAAAAGTTTTCAAAGCAAATTCAAAATCACATTGCAGGGCCTAAAGACTTTCTCTCTAACACTTTTTTAAAACAACTAAACAAGAACTATTGAAAGCATAAAACACAATTAGCACCCTATTTTGATCAAGAATTGCTTATTAAGCTGCGGATTATTCCTAACAGATCTCCCTCTCACCAATCTATGTAACTCCTCACATCACACACGCCTGCTCCCTCCTCACTCTACATCACAAATCCTTCTTCCCTCCCCCACCAATAACTCATAAACTTCCCACATCATGAGATTTAAGATGCACCTCCAAATAATGGCCCTTCCCCCCCCCCCCCCCCCCCCCCCCCTTAACAAACCCCCACCTTTTGAAACGCGCCCACCACTAAATAAGTTCCCCGATGATGTCTCATCTGCACCAAAACACCCTTTTATCTTTTCTCCAATATCAAACCCCCCTGAAACTTAGCTCCGCTCCGAAACTCACTGAATTCCACGTTAAAGTAGCACACCCCGCTACCCCAGATCCCCCGCCCTCTAGCCCCCACCCACAGCTAATAACAAACTTAATGAACAATTTTTAACAAGCAAATAAGCCAGAACAATAAGCTAACTAACTATGCTACTATTTTTGGTTTTTCAACTATTTTAAGAAACAAATATTTGATAATTAGATATACACTAACATATTGAACTCTAATAGCATATAACAACTATTATCAAGACAAACATTAAGTAAGTCTAAACAGCAATAAGCAAGAAATAAGCGAGGATTTGGCTTAAAATGCTAATTAAGCTATAAAATGTAAATGAGAACTTACAGAAGCCTCTACACAAACAAGGCTTATAAAATGCTTTTATGAGCTAATAAACAAGCTCCAGCTTATCCTAGGATAAGCTGGTGTGGTCTTGGAAACCCATCCATGTCTGGTTTCCCTTCCAAAGAAAAGCTAAGGTAAGTCTAGAGTGAATATGAGTGTCTATAAGCTCAATTAAGCTTTTGAGAGCTTAATTGAGTATCTAACTAGCTTATGAATGAATTTGAGAGCTTATTGAGCTTTAACAGAGTATAAAAGAGCTTTTTAAACCATTAAGCATTTAAGTAAAAACAGGAATTAACAAGTGTTACAATATGAAAACTAAACTTTTTCTGATATTTAAAACTGATTACAAAGCTTAACAGAAAAAAAATTACATTTAAACTGAAAAACAATAAGCTAAAATTACATGATAAGCTAAATTCTAAAAGCTACACTAAAAACTGAAAGAAAAACTATCTCTGTGAGTGAGTAGACTCCTCTATTTATAAGGCAAGAGTGAAAGTTCTAGGTCTTTTACACGCTCCTGGCAGCTTTAATCTTATCTATCTATCTTAAACCAATCATTAGATCTTGTGTTGTAGCCGGTGGATGAGAAAAATATAGCACACGGAGTGCCAGTGTGCAAATCCCATCTACTTTGGAGCGTTGTTTTCTTTTGCACTAAAATTCAATGTAAAATTCCTTTTTGGTTGTGGTTCTTTGGTATCACGTGTCCTTCTCTTGTGTAGAATGAGCCAAGTCTCAGCATGATGGACGTTTTGCTTTGGATGTACCATGTAGCTTGGTACTAAGTATCTTGAGGGCCACGTAGGACGAGTTAATTGCATTTTAAGTAGGTAATTTTGAGGATGGTGAATTGGGGAAGACGATGAACAGTAAAATCTGTTTTTCCCGCCCCCAATTTCTTATTTTGTTTGAGTTTTGTTTGACCCGGCTTGTTGACTTGGGCTAATTTTTATATAAAAAGGTTTGGGCCGTGGGATTTGGTTTGGGCTCAGGTAAAAGGGTAAGGGTTAATGGTTTGGTTACTTTAGGGGACATAACGACCGTTAGTCTTTTTATATTAAAATGGACTTAACGACCATTTGTTGAAAGGTTGGACTTTTGTTTTTATGACTTTGCTAGAAAACTTCCGGCTCTTGTGCACTCTATCCGATTCGTGTTCGTTTTTGCCCGGTTTTGGTCTCTTTTCTTGTGATATTTGCAATATCCGTACCTACACATTCACAAAAGATAAAATACACATATACAAGTATAATTATGCACATTTTTATCTTTTAAGGGTTATTTTTGATATAAAAAGGATATGTGATTTCTCACATATCAAAATTTCCCAAACTAAGTGATTGTCGTGTCCTCACGCAATATTATATGCTCTAAAACTAAATACCTCAAAACCTCCATAAACTAATCCTTTGAAAAGTAGCAAAGTCTTTTGTGGGGAGAGTTAAGAAATCACAAGTTTTAAAAACACCCCGCTTTCCTATTTTCAAAGATTTTTCCATTTTTTATGATTTTCATATTTTACAACTTACAACTTATTCATGTGTGACATAATGTATTGCTTTCATTATTCATTGATAACTTTGAGGATCACGGAACAAAAAGCACAAAAAGTGTCCAAATAGATAAATTCATCATCCCTTACTTTCACTTCTCCAAGACAAGCTTAAAAACAAGATAATTGTAAAATACAAAGTTATGATGCTAACACTTCTCATAATAGCTAATTGTGTACTTATTTTCCTCCCTTATTCCTTATTTTGTGATCTCAAGTTTTGATTATGTCATATACCCGAAGGTTCTTTAAGACTTTATTTCAATACTTATTAATTCCAAAAATAAAGCGAAACGGTTAAAAACGCAATAATTAGTTCCTAGCCCTTTTCAAAAGATCAATGTTATTAAAGTAAGTCCACATCGAGAGCGACCTGTAAAATTTGCTTTTATTAGGTTACTTAAGCAAGGTACCATTCATGTCATATACCCTAAGGCTCTTTAAGACATAAATGGACTAATCTTATTTGCACCATATACCCTAAGGCTCTTTAAGGTACAAACAAGATAAAAATTAAGCAACAATATCCATTCCATATACCTAACAGGCTCTTTATGGATACGAATATGGCTATAGTTTTCACTTATTAACCCCATATACCCTACTGGACCCCCACCCCCCCCCCCCCCCCCCCCCCCCCCCCCCCCACCCCCCCCCCCCCCCTCACTCTCCCTCCCCCCCCCCCCCCCCCCCCCCCCCCCCCCCCCCCCCCCCATCACCACTATACTCTTTAAGGATATCTAAAATATTTATTAATGTGAATACTTATAGTATGCCAAATTAAGTTTTCTGAAGTATAATCATCTTGATCACAAAGGAACTAAAAAAATTCTTTAACACATTATTAACCAAAAAAAACGAACACTTTTTTATTAAAACAAAATATTAAAAGGTTGAAACAAGCTCAATGGTGAGGGAAAAGAGCCACAATTGACATTATGTGCCTTAAAGAAATCTCATACTATTCTACGTTTTAGCATCAAAACACTTTGACAGCTACTCTCTTATCATCTCTTTGTTTTTCACGATTTAATAATTTTCCAAGCGAGAAACTCGTGATCCTCATCGCTCGCTAATAAATCGATCTTTGTGTGATAGCGCTCAAATCAATTATGGGAAACTTGAACAGTTTAACTTTTTCAAGATGTCTTGCTTTTTATAGCTTCTTGTATAAAGATTAGGCAAAATTCCAATCTATTTAAGTTAAGGAGCAACGCTAAGATATAAAAATCGGTCGGCCCCGTCAAAATTTACTTTTGTTCTCCACACATCGGAAAGCCTACTTGTGTCAAATCATTATTCTTTTATCAAACACATAATTTTTTAAACATTTTTTTCACACACATTCTTGTTATATATATATATATATTTTTTAAAGTATATATTACAAACTTAAAAAATATTAACATTTTTGCGGATCCCCCCCCCCCCCTACACACCCCCCCCCAAAAACACTCCCCCCCCACACACACTAAACACCCCCCCCCCCCCCCCCCCCCCCCCCCCCTATTCCCAACCCCCCCAACCCCCCACCCCCCCCCCCCTCCACCCCCCCCCCCCCCAATATCCCCTCGCCGCCCCCCCCCCGGTACACGTGATACAAAGGGCAAAAGTATGTAAGATACATATGAAGATTGCTCCTCTCCGCCCCGCCCACTCCCACACCTAGTACTAAATTAACATTGTCCTCTAATGTTTCCTAGTCTAGGCTTCATAACCCCATTCTGAACTCAAAAAGTCGAAGGCATAATCGAGGCATGGAAGAAAAAGTATTGCAAAAATCTTAAGCCGTTTATCAAATATGCTAAAAGATTAGGGGTAGTCGATAATCATCTAGGATTTCGGATTTCTCCAAAACTAATGGCAAGCAAAGGGCTAGGAAGCTCGAAGTGGACCGGGAATAAAACACCAAAAACGAGAGTCTTCAAAATTTTTGGGTCAATCTACAAACAATCACAGCACAACCAACAAGGAATCAAAAAGAGTAAGCCCTCCTCCTACATCACATTAGAAAATATATAAGAAGATAGAAACGCTTGTTTTTGTTAACCGAATCATGAGCTTGACTCGACCCCGAATTTAGTTGTCCATAGGGGAGCAAATGAAAGAGAAAATCTCAATTGGGCTTTCATTTATGTTTGGATAAACATTAAAGCAAATGAAAGTTCCATCCCGATGAGATTCCACCGGCTTTAAGTAGAGATGACGGGGTCAAAATGGTGTCTTCACTCCCGGTGGAGAGAAGTAAAGGAGCATCCTCAGGGTAGGCGAGAAACGGGAGAAAAGTCCGAATGACAAATGTGAAGGAATCGTCATCTTCAACATTTTGGGAAAAAACAATCTCACCTCCCACTGGGTCAAATCATTCGTCTTCATTAAGCTCATCAAAATTGTTTATCACGGGCGCATCGGGCTCAATGTCGAAGGTAAAACGCTCATACTCGGGAATAGGATCATCGTTAAGTAAGTTGTCAAGAAAAATATTATCCCCTTCCGAGTCAAAATCACTTTCAATACCCGGTGGTATCGAGTCTTCCAAAACAAGAAATGTATCAACCTCCTCTATAAGAAAGTCACTATCCACAACGGGAATAGGAGAAGAAGAGGAGGGATATATCGAGCACAAAGGAATAGATGGAGTAAGAATCACGTCTTTGATTTTTCAATGAGAAGATTGGACGTTTTAATAATTTCTCATGAAGAATCTCGTCCTCTATTTGAAGAATATCAATATCAATCGCTCCTTCTTCTTCATCAAAATCATCTTTATCAAAATCATCTTCATCAATTCCCGGTAGAATTGGATCAATAAGATCGAGTTCACCTGCGAACTCTTCGGGAAGAAAATCAATCTTAGGAGATGTGATCGAAATATCTTGACTAAGCAAAGAGTTAATAAGTCCAAATTCAGCATCAAAGTGATCATTATCACAAAATGGCACACTCAACAAATATTTCGGAAAATACCTTAACCTCACTTGGGATTGAGACAAGGTTCTCAACACTAGACTTTTCCATTTCTGGAATAGTGTTAAGATGCTCGTCCCCCATACTTAGAGAGTTATCGAGCTCCTCGGTGGGTAAGTCGGGTGTGTTTTCTTTAGGCTTTCTATATATAATAGTATACTCGTCATCATCAACCATAGGAAAATTCCAATTTAGAAGAAAACTTTGAGCTGCCTGCTCTTCTTGTTTTGGTTGATTCCATTTTTTTTTAAGAAATTTGCAAATCATTCATAAGTTTAAGTAGCAATTCTTGCATAACTTCAGGTTGATTCTGCTCTTCTTCCACAGCTTGCTTAATTTTAAGAAATCTCTCCTCAGCTAGCAATAAAGCCATGCACTTTTTTTAGGAGGTATATAGATCTTACTCTCTTTTTTAAATGGCTTGTATAGTTCCATTTAAAGTTTTATCTGGACTTGCAAAACATTATCGTATCCCGTAGCTTGAGGAGGTTGATGAATGTGACGGAAAAACTGCGGGGGTTGATATTGGTCAAAATCAGAATAAATCGGATTTATATAAAGAAATTTAGAGATTAATTTTGGTTCAATCGGTGTGACACTGAAAATTTTCATGAGAACACCGCAATTTTCACAAGGAAATTGTTAGTGGCTGAACTCGGAGAATATGTAGAGGTTGGGTTAAATTCAAAGTCTTTGAATGTTACAGGGACCCTGGATTCTAAAGACGGTGTGTTCCCTGTTTGACAATCGTAACCCGGATGAGAGTTCCCTCCACAAAATTCACACGAGTATGTCTCGTATTGGTGTTGTGGAGGTTGGTGAAGAAGTTTGGTTTTGTTTCATTATAGAATAAGGATTTGGGTCATAGACAAAACTCATTCCGGGATTCCTACACTGCTACAGCTATCGACAGGTTTCCACCATTAAATCGGACCTCCAAAACACGAGCAACCAAAATGGTTATACGAAAGACATGTTGAGGAATTAAACGGATAAGGGGATAAGAAGAAAGAATTAAACGGATTTGAAGGTAAAGGAGAATATTTTTAGATTTTGAAAATAATTCATAAGAAAAGGAATTAAATAGAAAGAAAAAATATTTTTGTGTATCCGGAAAAGTTTAAAAAACGTGCACGGTAGCTCTCTAAAAATACGTACAAGAAAGCGGAGGAGTTGGTAAGCGCGAGGCGCTATTTAGAATAACCCTTCTCCTTTTGGGTGATGTTCTTAGGATCAAACCCGCCTTAAACTTCCCTTATAGCATGTAATCTAAAGGTGAGCCGTAACAATGATTAACAAACGGTTAATTTTAATAAAAGAAAATAGAAGTGTAAAATATTTTTGTATTTTTATGGTTTTATTAAGAAAATATTCACAAATGAAAAACGATAACTTCACGAGGAAGGTTCTTCAAAACACTAATCTTCAAACGAAACACGATAATCGTAACACTCTTCCCCGGCAGCGGCGCCAAAAATTTGATCATAGTCCAATACACACTATAGATAATATAAGTATATAAGGATGTAACAATTATAGTATAGTAAGTATTCTCCGTCGGGTTCTAGAAACAAACTTTTAACCAAAGTTGTCTCAAAAACCTCCCGGGTCGTTTTCCCTCAACGAAGTGCGAATTGAGAATCAGTTAAGTCCGTGATCGCGCGTTTTGAATGGTTTCAAAGATTTTTGAATTGGTTTCTATATCTACTAATAAAAGCAAATAAAACATGTAAAGCACGTAAATATAAAACAATTAAAAATTAAAACTCGAGAACGTAAAAACGTAAATGGGAATTAAAGAAAATGCGACAATTAAAACCTAATTTATCAAAAATTAAACCTAGAATTATTTTTAAACTTTTCCTAATCCTAATTATAAGAAAAAGCTAAGGAAATCCTAAACCGAGAGTGCTTAAAGTAAAAAAATGAAGAAAACGAGAACGGGAATCAAATCCCGTTCTTTAAAAAATGAATTTCTTAAATTTTAACCCTACGAAAGCAAATCTAAATCCTAAGCCTTCTAAATATTAAAAGAAAATTTTATAAAAAAGAATTTTATTTTTTTGTTCATTTTTCTATTTTTTATGATTTTTTAAAGTTTTTAATGAAAATAATGCACGAAAAATAGTAAAACTTGAATTAAGAATCTAAGAAAATTACTAAAAATAGATTGTGTTGCAAAGTTTGAAGGAAAAATAAAAACTCGAATCCAACTTAAACGAATAAGCCCAGAAAAAGCTGTTTAGCACACGAAGTGCTTATTATGAATAAAAGCTAAAAAAGGGTTAAATGAATTTTAGTTGCACCCTTGGACGTAAAAGTCCCAAGGGCGCAGTGGTTGTGGTGTGTGTGTGTAAGGTGTATAAAAGGTTGAGGTGGGTAGAGGTCAGGGGTTCGAGCCTTGCTCACCCCTGACTTCCCCACTTCCTTTTAACAAGCAACTTTTGTAAAGACAACTCTTTTAAAACTTACAAATAAGCCAGAAAATTAGCTTATTAAACAGACAGAAGCACTTAACCTTTTTTTTAAAGCTTTATTAAAACTCAAAGACACAAAATAAGCTTGGAATAAGCTCAAACTTAATAAAATAAGCTATACTACCCTACAACTATCTTAATAAGCATATTTAACTAGAATTAAGCAAAAATAATAAGCCATAAGCTGAAAAAGCACTAATAAGCACATAAAGGAGAATAGAGTTCAAAACAGACAAACAAGTACTTTTGAGCTTATTTTTAAGCCTTAAAACAGATCCTTATGGAAAATTAGCTTATACCACCTTAAAGCTTGACCTCAAATCTTCTTAAAACTCCTTTTGAAAACTAGTTTGAAAATCAATTACTCAAAGAAAAAGCTAAATGAAAAAGCTTATTGACTCAGTGTGTGCTGAGTGTTGGTTTTCTTATCAAAAAAGACAAAATGCTGATTTTGAGACTAAAAACAGTTAGACAAATAAGCTAATTAGACTAAATTAAGTTTAAACAGATGAAATATGACCTACAATCTACTTGTATTCTAAAAATTAAAAGCTAACTTTTAATTCTAACCTACTGAATTTTAAGCTTGAAGTTAGCCTTAAGGGATTTTTAGCTGCTGATGCATTTGACAACCAAAGTAACCAAATCTTAAAACCTACAAGTGCAAAACTAAAGGACTTGTAATCTACTCATTTAAAACATCAAACTAACTGCAAAATGAGTAACAAATTCATATAGAACAAGCTTAAGCTAGAAATGCATATTAGACTGATTTTAAGCCACAGATCCAACAACTACTCATTAACTTTGAAATAAACTTGAATAAACCTAACTAGGGACTTAAATCCTAATCTATAAACTTAAAAATGATGTTCAAAAACAATCCAAAGGACCAAATAGCCTTTGGCAGTACTACTTAGGCAGTAATAACTAGTTTAGTACTGACAATTGCCAAACAAAACCCCTATCAAACTACTAAACCTACAAATTTCAGTTATAAATATAGATCTATATAATCCAAGCTATAAATCCTTAATACCAGATAGTGCAGAGCTAAAAACAAACTTAATGAGCAGATCTAAATAACAATATAAGCAGAAGCTATAAGCTAACAAACTACGTAACTATTTTTGGTATTTTTGACTATTTAATTTTGTTTTTTTTTCTATTTTTAAGTTGTTTTTTTTTTTTATTTTTTTTGTTTTTTATTTTTTTCTTTTTATTTTATTTTTGTTTTTTTTTTGGTTTGTTTTTTGATTTTTTTTTTTTTTTTTTTTTTTTTTTTTTTTTTTTTTATGTTTTAGTAAAAAACTACTTGCAAACTAAGATCTGGGTTAACTATTGAACATAATAAGCATTAAGCAACAATTATGAGCAGAGATAAGCTAGTAAAAACAATCAACAAGCTAATATTAAGTAGATTAAGCTAAAAATGCAAAGTAACTCGATTATATAAAGACAGATAAGTAAATGAAAAAGGAAAAGGGAACAGTACCTACACCTCAGCTAAACAGAGGCAGAATTCTCACAATAGAGGCTTATAAAAAGTAGCTTTAAGCTTAACCCAATTCTAATCTCAAACAACACTTGACCATACAAGTACTATTTCCAACTTGAATAACTATAAGCACCATCTAATTCCATTATATTTCAAGCTTAATAATGCGAGCTTTTAACGAGCTATGAATACATTTGGGCAAAATTGAAAACAAATAATTAACCATTTTGCATAAAAGTAAAAATATGAAAAGACAGTTTAACAATAAGAAAACTAAGCTTTTATTAATAAGATAAACTGATTACAATTGATTGAAAAGAAAATTACATTAAATTGAAAGACAATAAGCTAAATGAACAATAAGCTAAAATTATAAGCTTCCCTAAAGCTACTCCTACTCCTACTCCTAAGCTAGATGGTCTGTGAGTGAGGACTGAGCTCCTTATATAGGGCAAGAGGGAAGCTTCCAGGTCTTTACACGCTCCTTTTGATCCAAGCCATCCATTCATTCTACAACATTGGAATCCTACTTTGTAGCCGTAAGATTGAAATAGAGGCACACAGAATGTCACACTGGCCATCCAATCATTAGACAGGTGGATGTCTTCTTTTTTGCATTGATTTTAGTGCAAAAATTTATCCCTTTAAAGTGTGTTTCTTGATACGCGTGGCATTTCAGTGAAAACCTTGACCATGGCAAGCTTTTGATGACTTTTCTCTTGCCAGCGTAGAGGCTTGGTATTAGAATCTTCGAGCCAACGTAGTTAATTAAACTAGGGAAATGGATTTAACCGCTCACATTTGCCACGGCAAATAATTTGGTATAAGATGGTAAATAGTAAAACAACTTTTCCCGCCCCTCCCCCCCCAAATCCCTTTTTTATCTCTGTGTAAAACCGAGTTTTATATAACGTTGACCTGGGCTTTTGGTAAATAAAAGGAAATGGGCTCATGTTTATCTTGGGCTCAGTTACAAGAGTAAAAAGGGTTAAGAGTTTATATTTGACACTTAACGACCGTTAGTCTTTAAGTGTTTAAACGACAAACGTGTTATTGTTAATAGTAGTATTAGAGCAAAATGATTTAACATTAAGGGCATTTTTGGTATTTTAAGGGTTTTTGTCCTCTTGTGGTTTGACCATTGTTTTGAACCTGGTGATGTTGACTTTAGGTTAGAAACCCCCGCTCTTGTGCACACAATCCCGTACTCCAGTGTCCCGTTTTGTCCGTTTTGGCTCTTTCTGAGATTTTGGCAATATCCATAACCTACAACATCTCACAAAGACAAACACACATATACAAGCATAATTTTGCATTATTTTATCTTTTCAAGGCTTGTTTTGATACAAAAAGGATATGTGATTTCTCACATATCAGCGACGGTGTCACAAGAAGTGGTTGACACCGTCACAAGTTCATAGTGACGCGACACACAAGACGACAAACGAAACCCTTAAAGATTCGAACGGCTGACGGCGTCACAAAGCCCAATAGACCCCCGACAGAGCCCAAAATCTATAAATATAACCCTTTTGTTCTCATAATTCGGGTGGAAACTTGTGACAACTTAGGATAACTTTATTTAAGATGATTTTTAAGGTTTTCTAACCCTTTTGTACTCGCATACTCACATGTTGATGCGTGTTCGCTACGAGTTTTAAACTTATAACAAGGATTACCAGGATTAAGCTAATTACACATTCGGGCAGAGTATGACCCTATCGTATGTAGCAAGTTTGGTATGGTAAGCCGATGTCATTCCCTAGGCTTTGGGTGTTTTCAATTATGAAGAATCTATTAAACAAAAAGCAGTCGAGTAAACAAAGGCGACTTAATTAAAACTCTTTTTTTATAAATCGACTATCTAACTAACTCTAAAACCCTTTTTTATTATGTTTTCCAGTTGTTATACTATAGAAAATTATAAAAACTATTTTCTAACTAAGCAAAATAAAGTAAGAAACAATTAAAAAGAAAAACACAAACGAAACAACAAACTAAAAATTGTACCAAATCTAACAAACCTTGTGGTTTGACGGACTTCGGGTTCTACCACGGAGGGTTTGGAATCAATCAAGAGCTGATAGAATACAATTAGCATAAAAGGAACCAACTGGGTGGTTGGGTGTTGTTTTGTTTTGGGGGAGCGGGTTCAATTATTTTAGGATCAAACAAAAAGGTGTTAGTTGGTTCCTTTTCAACAAACAAGAGTTAAATAAAGTCTAACCACAACTAGAAACAAGATTTAACAAGGCTTGAACTAGGATTAAAGGTAAAACGGGTTTTGTAATTTTTTTTGGTTTTGATCAGAAAGATCCAAACTTTGGTGATCTAGTCGTTCGTTTGGATGGCTTTTGGGGTTTTGGCAGCTTCAGGCCGATCGGCTAAAGAGCTGGGTCGAACGGCTCGATGGCTTTTTTGGGTCAAAAGGGTGGAGACAACTGGATACATGGTCGGGTCGATCGTCTTGTTTGACCTGGTCCTGGTAAAATGATCTAGTCGATCGGCTGGATGGTCAGGCCGATCGACTAGATGAAACTGGTAATTTTGAGTGATTTTTTTCCGCAAGCACAAATGATATAAAACGAAACACATATTCAAAACACCTAAAAATACAAACAAGTCCCCAGCAACGGCGCAAAAAACTTGATGTTTGTTTGCTACGAGTTTTAAATTTATATCAAGGATTATCAGGATTAAGCTAATTACACATTCGGGCAAGTATGACCCTATCGTGTGTAGCTAGTTTGGTGTGGTAAGCCGAGGTCGTTCACTAGGATTTGGGTGTTTTCAATTGTAAGGAATCTATGTAACAATAAGAAATAAAAGGTGGTAAAATGAATGTCACAAGCCACAATACCATATAAGCAACAAATAATATGAAAATGAATATGATGTGAATTTAATAGATAAAAACAACACTTGTTTGGAACTAGTATTCATATCAATGGAGTGTATGGAGATTCAGGTAGAACTTAACAATAGCACACAAAATCAAAAGCCACAATTCCAAGTCAACGGGTAGTATCATGAAATTGCGTATATCACGGTTTGGATTAAGGAACCCTTTCGACCTATGGTCATTATTACAAACCATGTCATTACAAGACATTTGTTAGAAATATGATTTTACCTATGTGTTCATAAGAGCCCTTTCGACCTATACTTTTGATTAAACCTTTATGAGTCTATTTAACTTGTATATTTATAGTTGTCAATTAGGGGTAGAAGTACTAAGACTTCTGATGGACTAGCTGCTATTCAAGCTCAACTAAACAATCTTGGAAGGGAGATTAAGAAGGTACATAAAAAGGTTTATGCTGCTCAAGTTGGATGTGAATCATGTGGTGGACCCCATTACACTAAAGATTGTCAGTTTAAAGAGGAAGCAAAAACGTTTAAAGAAGCGTACTACACTTAATTCGGTATACCATACCCTCCCCACCCCCCAACCCCCCCCCCCCCCCCCCCCCCCCCCCCCCACCCCACCTCTCCCCCCCCCCCTAAACCCCTCCCCCCTCCCCCCCCCCCCCCCCCCCCACCCCCCCCCCCACCCCCCCCCCCCATCCCCCCCCCCCCACCCCCCCCCCCCCCCCCACCCCACCCCCCCACTCCCCCCACACCCCCCCCCCCCCACCCCCCCCCCCCTCCCCCCCCCCCCCCCCCCCCCCCCCCCCCCCCCCCACCCCCCACACCCCCCCCCCCCTCCCCCCCCCTCCCCCCCCCACCCCCCCCCCCCACCCCCCCCCCCCCCCGCCCCCCCCCCCCCCCCCCTCCGCCCTCCCCCCCCCCCCCCCCACCCCCCCCCCCACACACCCCCCCCCCCCCCCCCCCCCCCCCCCCCCCCCCCCCCCCCCCCCCCCCCCCCCCCCCCCCCCCCTCTCCCCCCCCCCCCTCCCCCCCCCCCCCACCCCCCCCCCCCCCCCCCCCCCCCCCCCCCCCCCACCCCCCCCCCCCCCCCCCCCCCCCCACCCCCCCCCCCCCCCCCCTCCCCCCCCCACCCCCCCCACCCCCCCCCCCCCCACACCACCCCCCCCCCCCCCCCCCCCACCCCAACCCCACCCCCCCCCACCACCCCCCCCCCCCCCAACCCCCAAAGAGGAAGATATAGAGAAGCTGCTCTAGGATTCTACCAATGAGATAATGGAAATCCTTCGTATCAATAGCGAAGACAAACAATGGAAGAATCGTTGAACAATTTTATGGTTGAATCTGCTAAAAGACATGATGAAAACTCTAACTTGATCAAGGAAATTCGAGTGACGACAGATGCTGCTATTAGAAATCAAGGAGCCTCGATCAAGGCTTTGGAAATTCAAATCGTACAAATAGGCAAAGTACTTCAAAAAAGGGGATCTGGAAGTTTTCCTGGCTTAACCAAAACAAACATGTCAAGTCGATCTCGACTATTGTTGAAACTGACACGCCCTCAATACACCATATCGACCCCATTCGATACATCGTGTCGAGCCCATAGAACATAATGCAGATTTTCAAGCCAAATCAACCGGTAATTCCTTTTCCAATCCGATTGATTGATGATTGTTATGAGGTGATGGATGTACTGGACTCTGCTACCTATTCAAAGAAGATGCTTAATGAAAGACCAAAGATAGGATATTAAATTGAAACATCAATAGACGTGAATGACTTGGTAGTTTTTAAAGACTCTCTACCTCCAAAGGAAAAAGACCCAGGGAGTTTTACCTTACCTAGTTATATTAATAATATCTATTTTAATAAGACCTTAGCAGACTTAGGAGCTAGCATTAGTTGTGGAAAACATGGATCCTTACCGTGATCAAGAGATGGGAGATGTTATTTTTGGAGAGTCGTTTTGTAGGGAGATTTGTGTCAAAGCAAGGCGGTTCGATAGAATGATTACCATTTACAATGGTAACGATAGTGTGCCTTACCAAGTGGCACGATCACACCTAAGGTTTAAAAACCATACCAATGCACAATGTAACAAGATACCGCCAATACTGAAGGTAAGTACACAAGACAAGCTGAATGGAATCTCGCACCCGTATCAAAAGCTTAAAAGTTTCTACAAAGGAGTCATGAACTTAGGACCTGAATATGTAAGGGATGCAAAGATTAAAGAAAGGCTCACACGCGGGCACGTGAGCGTACATGAGATGGAGTGAAGAACATAAGACAAGTCTAACTTAAAGACTTTGCTATAAAGAAAAGTGCTTACCGGGAGACAACCCAGATTTATTTTTTGTTATCGAGTCTGTCTTCCCAATTAGCCGATACATCGTATCCAACCCTAATGGATACGGCGTATTGACTATCTGGACGTTATCCAGTCTTTATTTTTTTCTACACTTTTAAACTTTATTGTCTTTTCAGTCAATACGACGTATTCGTTAAATAAATACAGCGTATTAGGTGACCGACCCGTACTTAGGATTTTTAATACATGTCTCAATACGGCATATCCTGGTTTATGGATACAGCGTATCGACTTCCTGTATAGTTTTAGGATTTTTGTTTTAATTTCTAACCAACGAATACCAAAGATATAATTGCATTTGTTTTCTTATAATTTACACAGGAACCTTGCTGAACAAAAATGTTGGTTAGGTGGAATGCTTATTTTCTGGAATTCATGTATGTTGTAGTCATTCTGGTATCCAGACGCATTTACAACATACAATCTTGCTCATAAACGCAACATAGAGGATCATACCGAGCAAATCCCATGAGAGTTTCTCGCTCTAATTCTTTTAATTTCCAGTTTTTAATGTCATATTTATACAACAAGGTCGTTGTATATCTCAAGTGGGGGGAGGAGAATTAGAACGCTTACTTGTTCTATTTTTATATTAATATGCCTAAATTTAAAAAAAATTCAGCATATTTTTGTGAAATTGTTAGTTGCATGACCCCGCACACATAACCCTTGATAGATATTGTGAGGATTTTAGCCTTATCCGTTTCCAAATGTTTACCCAAATTCCATAAAATATGAGTGTGCCGGTGATGTAGTAAACTTTAGAACTTGGCTTGGTATATCTATTCGAAACCACAATAATAAGTATTACTTTTCTAATTGGAGTGACCTGTTTAACTTGGTAAAATTCTAGGATTACACCAAAAAGCCTATACATGTCGTGATATTAACTAACTATACTGGTTAGTTAACCCCCGTATACCTTTTTGTTTACTCTCATTTTTAGAGTAAGATACCCCTAGAAAAACCTGTTGCGCCATTCCATTCTTTTCTTACACCAAATATTTATTTTGTTACACCTTTACACCTTAGCCTACCCTATTAGATTAAGTCCTTAATCATCGGTTGCTAGTTTATTTTGTGTAAAGGTATGTATTTCCTGTGGTGCTATGCATATTTCTTATCTCTGGTATGGTCGGAAAATTGCAATGCTCTAAATTTAAAAGCTACAAGCCTCGAGTCTACTGTTGTCGAGAAGGACAGTGAGCTTTCTGATTTGGAAACCTCTTCTTCTTCTTTAAGGGTTCAGAACCAAAGTCTTGTGAATCAAGTATATTTCCTTATCCTTAACTATCCTTTTCATATTTTTGTAATTTCCCTTTTCTCATATTTCAGTTTGTGTTAAAAAACAAAAAAATCATAAAAATACAAAAAAAGTTGTTTGTAGAGTTTTGTTGTATTGAAGTTGGTACGTAATATAAACCAGCTATGTATAAGTATGTATAAAGTGGTAAATATAAACCACTAGAGTTGTAATCGGGATGATTGGGAGTTGGCCGTTATGGGAACGCCAACTAAGGATTGTTTTCATTGATCTATTGATCAAGGCATTTTTTGAGTCTAATTCGTGTCTTCCAAAGCGTTGATTGTTCCGTGTTAAAGCATGAGTTAGTTTATCATTTTGTGTCTTCTTCAAGGGATGGTCGGGAAAGTAACTAGCAACATTGTGGCTTTTCTGTTTGGACTTAATCTATTTGTTTTTATTTTCATTTAACACCAATTATTTTCCATTTCCAGATCCCTATCCTTTGGTCTTACTCGAATGAGGATGCGAGCAATCACATATGTCTATTCCGTCGTTACGGCCATGTATGTGTGGTTTTGTCTGACTTGTTGGTTTATTACTATTGGTGAAAGATTAGAAGATCCATACCCTATATCACTCTTCGTCCTAACCCTTGGTTTTACTCGAGTGGGGAAATTAAATGCAATCATGTATGTCTATTCCATCGTTATGGATGTGTATATGTGGTTTGTCGCCCCTGCTGGTTTACGACTTTTTGTGAAGACTACTAGTCCTATTCTTTAGCTTATTCGAGTTAAGGTTCGAATGCAATCATATGTGTCTATTCTATCGTTACGAATATGTATGTGTGATTTTATCACCTTTTCTGGAATATTAGTATCGGTAGAGATTAGAAAGAGCGATCAAACCCCTAAACCTTTTTAACCCAATTTACCTTTTTAAACTGGTTACTCCTTATCTTTAGTGGTGGAGATGTGTATCCTTGCCAAGCTTATGATAGAATATTTGTCATGACCAAGCAATTGAGAAAATTATTATGATGTTACCACATAGATTAGTTTGAGCGATTTGATTGTTTTCATTCTCCTACTTCGTGAGGTGCTAAGTTGTGTGCTAGTAATCAAATAAAAAGATGCTTAACGGAAAAACCTAAACTTTGGTTTAGGATACATTTTCATAAGTTTTCTAAAGTCTACTTGAGGACAAGTAGGATTCAAGTGGGGGAATATTTGATGACATCAATTAAAGTATATTTTATAGCATCATTTATTCCATCTTTATTGCCCATTTTACATTATTTATGCATGAATTGGTACTTAATTATTTATATTAGTTATTTGCACTAAATATGGAGCAATTGGAGAAGTTTAGCTAAAAGGCGCACATTATGGAACTTAAACAAAGAAATCAGGAATCTGCTGATCTAACAGTCAATATGTCGTATCCATCAAGGAAGATACGGCGTATCTGCGCCTGAACTTCACAAGAAACCACGAAGACTTAAAGACCAATACGTCGTATCCAGAAGATATCATACGCCGTATTCACGGATAAACTCAAGGAATATTCTAGAATATTATAAACGTGGTCCTTACTCCAAGAAACCCTATACGTTGTATTGACCTCAACAAATACGGCGTATTGACTTGATTTCAAACGTGTATAAATACAAAACCCTAAACATGATTTTAGGGTGTGCTTAAATATATTTTCAAAACCCTAACCATAGAAGTTGGTTTTTAGAAGTCAAGAAAAGCAAGGAAGGTCTCATAACGTGCTTAATTCCATAGGAAATACTTTGTAATTCTCATACTCTTAATAATCCTTAGATTTTTGGTATCATTCGTTTAACTCGGTTAGTTTACCTTGGTCTTTGGTTATTATGCTTGTATTCGTTATAATGGTTATCGGCTAAAGGTATTAGCCATGGTTATGATATTTTAATGTTTCGTTTGTTTATTTAGATTGTTTATTACTTGTTGAATGTTAATTATGTTTAGTACTTGATACTTGTTTATGTTTGATTATGCGTTTAATCTATCATTCATTTGGATATAATTTTATGGACCGAATAGGTTAGAGTCTGGGATAGAACTGCATATAGGTCATATGTGACTCTGGAATTATAGGACTGCAAATTTAACTCGATAGTGTTTCCCCCGGTTATAGAGGGTGGTAGGCTAAGTGGCAAATTTAACTCGATAGTGTATACCCCGGAAAAAATTTGAGCCCCCCCTAATATCATTTTCTGGCTCCGTCTCTGATCCCAACATCACTCCCACTCATCTGTTCGCTACCGTCCGTAGCGACACACTTAAGGACTAGCTTCCTTTTAGTTTCATCGGAAAATACCAGTTTCTAAAGTGGCCCCTATCAAAATTCTACAACATCCTACTCCTCTACATACTAATAGACATGGCAATAAGCAAAAGAAACATTCTAAAGTGCTATTAAAT
>BQNB010048394.1:0-39488 GCA_026074375.1 Tanacetum coccineum | reverse complement strand
TTTGATTGGAAAGTTTGGAATTATTGTATCACCGTTCGAGCCATCATAATTCAGAAGTCATTCAATAAACGTTTGAGGAGCTAGGGCACTTTAAACCGTAAACCCAACAACTCAGTCAGAACGTAATACCAATCATAGAAAACAACTCAAAAGAGACGTTTTTAAAAGATACGTTATCATTAATTTAAAATCAAAGTTTTACAAAGGCAGGTCCCAAAATCTAGTTACATACAATGTGAATGATAACAAGTTTTAGCCATCTTCATGTCCATGCCACTCCGTGCCATAAGTTGCTCAATTACCTAAGATAAACATGCTAAAAAGTCAACACAATGGTTGAGTGAAATTCATAGGTTTGAAATGTAATAGTTGAATACAAGTTATCATAATGGAAATATTGGTATTGCAGGGATAATTATCATGGAGAACATTATTATCATGGAGAACAGTATTATCATGGAGAACAGTATTATCACCCTAAATTCATGAATCACATAAAGAGATATTAAAGAGATATTGGGAGATACTACCCAAAGAGGTATTTGAAGAGATATTGGGAGATACTACACAAAGAGACATTAAAGAAATATTGGGAGATACTACCTAAATAGATATTAAAGAGATATTGGGAGATACTACCCAAATAGACATTAAAGTGATATTGGGAGATACTATCCAAAGAGATATTAAAGAGATATTGGGGGATATTACCCAAAGAGATATTAAAGAGATATTAGGGGATATTACCCAAAGAGATATTAAAGAGATATTGGGAGATATTACCCAAGTAGATATTAAGGAGATATTGGGAGATATTACCCAAATAGATATGTACTTAGGCAATAATATATCAGGATAACATATAGTTTAGAAAACACTTGCATTCATGGTTTACAGCAGGTATCACGGGTTTATAAAGTATGTGAGGTTATGAACTCATTAAGTCTTTGAAAAGTAATCACATTGTTATGAGTATATAAAAGAGTTTGTAACAAGCATGTATCCCCCTCGCGGGTTTATAAAACATGTAAATAAGTAAAGGCGAGGTTATGAACTTCACCTGATAGGTAGATGCAATAAATATTCCAAAATGAAAGCGGACGACCTTATCACAATCTTAACGGGAAAGGTTGATATAGCAAAATGATAGTAAACAGCCACGTCACGCAACCTGAGTAAATATGTCAAGTCTTAGGAAGATTGTACTTTAGAACTTTGGTTCAGAGAGTTATGAGTTTGATTGAAGAGTTTGGAATTATTGTATCACCGTTCGGGCCATCATAATTCAGAAGTCATTCAGTAAACGTTTGAGGAGCTAGGGCACTTTAAATCGTAAACCCAACAACTCAGTCAGAATGTAATACCAAGATGAAACCCCTTAATATGAAGCTCCCTAGTATTGTGGTACAATAGAGATCAGGGACCTGATTTATAAAGGCACATTGATGATGAATGATATAATGGTTAGAACATAATCGGTTTTATGCGTTTTATTCAATATCTGGAAATGTTAAGCACGTCAAGCGTTAATTAAAGTTATGTTGTAACACCCCCAAATTGGGTCGCAGCGGAATATGGGTCTGGGGCGTGTTACTTCTCAGATCAATAACACAAGATATATATAGAACGACCAAAATGTCGTTTGAAAACGATACATTGGATTTAACAAAGTAATTGATACATAAGCCCGAAGCTTAACTTGTTCACTTGATCAAAATACAAAGATTTTCCGCCCATAACAGATAACAAAATGAAATGCGACAAAATCTTTAATGCATGACATCCTATTCAAAAACCACCAATGTATCCATCGCACCTCGTGCTTATTGATCCCCTAAAAAACATTGCTTAAAAAACGTCAACAATAATGTTGGTGAATTCATAGGTTTGATAAATCATATATTGTAGGACCACAAGATCTCCCAAGTGTATGATAATGCAACAAATGCAGACATCATATAAATGTAATTACGTTGCTCTAAGCTCATGACACTGAAGCTCGACAGTCTTGTTCGCATAATATTGCTACTCAGCCTGCAATGATGTTTTAACCCGAAACATCCCAAATTCGACATGCTATAACGTTCGTTCTCGGTGATAGCTAGTCACCCGAACGGGGAGGTCGTTTCCCGAATAGATCTAACATTTGGCGTCACAATCCAGCAATTGACAGTTTATGGGTAATGGGCTCAGATATGGGTTATCGCTACTTAGGCAAAAACGTAATATAAAATGAAACTTAACCACTTGTGCCAATTGTAAAAGCATTGCATGTTTCTCACACTAAAAAATTGTAAAAACAAAAGAATGTAAAACGTGGGCTATGAACTCACCTTGAGTGAGTATTGCCAAGTGTATCACAAATAACGCGCCACGCGAAATAGATCATATGCAACCCTAATTAAATTAAGGTGCATAAGTACGAGTACTCTTAATAAAAACATTGAATATAATCCTATAGCTGTTTTTTCTTTTATGACATCGTACTATCGTTCGGGCTATCATAATTAAAGAGGTCATGACATGACGTACGAGGAGTTAGGACACTTTAAATCGTAAATCCAGCAACTCGTCGAAACGCCATCCGAAGAGGCCTCATTATGAAACTCCCTAGTAATATAGTACTTTGATAACCACATAATATTCTATATAGCTAAATCACCAAAATAATGGTTTTGGTAAAATTGTGTTTAAGAAGTTAAAACGTTTATAATTACCGTTTTAGCAAAACTGACGTAACTTTCGCGTTTTAAGCCCGATTCTCGCGTTTCTTATGTCCATCTTTTCGTATTAAGACGGGTTATCGATATTTGACATTTTCATAAATTTTGTCCCCTGATGAACAGTAACTTTTAATGTTCATAACTAACATGGTTTTATATAATTGTATTTGTCGTCGAATACCCGTAGATGTAGTATTTTATTCGTTATAGCTTCGTTTTTATTTGATTCTTTCGAGGCGTTCTCGCTAATTGAAGTTATATATATTTTATGAGGTTTCAAAAATGATAATTTATTCATGAATAGTAACTTTTATAAAAATAGTTTTATAAAAGCTATAAATTGTCGTAAACTTGCGAAAATTATTAACTCGTTCGTTATTAATGAAAAATTGTAATTCTTATCATTTGGAATCCTAAAATGTGTATTTTTGTATTAAAAATATCAATGCTTGATGTCTTAACTGTTTTTATAAAAATGTTTTTATAAAAAAATTTCATTTACGACTCCGTTTATGAACGTATAACTCGTTTTTTAACGTAAAGTTTTCGTTATTAATCCGTTTAACAAGTTTCTTACCTGTTCGGAAATCGTCGTGCAATTGTATTATTCTTCATTAAAAATATAAAAAGATATGTAAAAATTCGAATCTTGGACAGAATGTTTGCTTGAGTTTGTGTATTACATTTTGACTTTTTTTTTTATACATTACCACTTTTGGATTTTACACACAAGTCTACAATATTATCATATATATTATAAATCTTCTATATTAGCATTTTATTGTCCATAATAGTCCTCATGTGTCCAAGTACCAAGTTACAAATCCATGATAACACTTAAAATCATAACTTTACTTAAGAAATCTCTAATTTACTAGTTTTGTCCATAATCATATTTATACATAACCAAGTGTGTACATGTGTATTTCTTCCAAGATAACCTTATTTTAGTGTTCAAGTAACATTAATATGAGTCAATAATTAATATTAACATGTCATAAGTATTTCTTTAACTTAAAACATATTATGAACAAAAACACATAAAAACCCTAATTAACCACAATATCATTTTTTTGTTTAACAATAGTGTAAATTACTTGTGTGACTATTTTAACATGATGTCATTAACATCATAAGATATAATAAAGTGTACATTATGATGACAACAAATAAAACTTCTTTTTACATGATTAAAATCCTAAATGGTGATTTAAGCTAAATAGAATAACCATATGTATAAAAAATGAAAATTATAAAAACTGGAAGAGTTAAGTAAACCTTAGAGGTAGGATGATGATGATTAACTAGTTGCTCAACAACCCTTGTTATTTTAATAATCAACAAACCAAGCTTGCACTTAAGACAACCATAGCTTTCTTAATAGAAACCCTACTTTCTTTTTCTCTTGACTTAATACTTGAATATTGGTTAGCCCCCAATGCTTGCAAATGCCTTAGTGCATCTTAGAATATGTCTGTGTATAGAAGTGTATCTGGGTTTGTATAAATTTTGTTTGGAATTGTTAAGGGTGATTGTTAGCCGTAGCTTATATGTGTGCTAGAGGGAGTATATTTGATTTTTGTTAAGTGTTTAAACATGCAAGTGTTGTGTCTCTTATGCAATGTATAAGTAGTAAACATGTATGACTAGTCAAGGGAACATAAAGGAAGTCTTAGGAATGGCCATGGTCCTAGTCTTTGGTCAAAGTATGGTAGAAATGGTGAATGGCCCCTATTAGTTGAGACATCCATGAAAAATGTAATGTGTATCAAACTTGCTTTTCTGTTCTTTCTCTCCTATATCCGGTGTATAAAAGGCTTATGTATGATATATGAGTAAATGTGGGTATTGGGTATAAACGTGGGTATTTTTTGAAGCGTAGAAAGGTTTTTGTGGTTCCGGGTGTGCCTAAACGCATTTTATCGCGAAACGTATACACTTTACGTATCCGATAAAAATAAAATGAACAAAGTTAATAATTATCCTCAAAATAATTATTTATAAAACCTTGCTTGTCGTACACATTTAATTGTTTGATGCCCGTTTTACATGAAAGTATTTTTGGGTCGCGATTTAACCTAACGTTTACAAATTTCTAGTGAACGGTGCAAATAAAAAAGTACATTGCAGATTTTGAGTTGGTCAATGACTTGAAAACACAGGGTGTTATAGACTTCCCCCTTTAAACGAGCCTTGTCCTCAAGGCTTACATAGCAGCACTTGACGACGGTGTGGTCTTGGTGAAGAGGTGTGGATATTTCTTTTTGAAATGGTCTTTACGCTCCCACGTGAACTCGGGACCTCTCTTAGAGTTCCATCGCACTTTAACCAATGGGATCCGACTTCACTTCAACCGTTTAACTTCACGGCCCACTATTTCTATCGGTTCCTCAACAAAATGGAGTTTGTCATCCAAACTAAGTCCAATCCATTGAATGGCTAATGTTTTTTTTATTTTTTTTATTTTATTTATTTTTTTTATTTTTTTTTTTTCCGTTCTTTTTGTTCGTCGGATGGGACACTTTTTCAGGATTAGATACATGAAATTGTATTATGAACTCTTGCTCAATTCTTTCTGGAAGTTCAAGGCTTGTAAGCAACTTATTCAACCCCTTTCACTCACCTTAAATGGTCACATACTAGGGTTCAACTTCCCCCGTTGCCAAAATGCACGACCTTTTCAAGGCGAGACCTTAAGCATACTTTTACACCGATTGGAATTCCAATTGGTTACGCTTCAAAGTCAGTGTTAACTCTTCTGTCGCTCACGAGCGGCTTGAATCCTTTTGCTGATCTGAATGATTTTCCAGTGGTCTCTTGAATTAGTTCTGGGACCGAGTATTTGAGCTTCTCCAACTTCCAGTTCCAACAAAAAGGCTGAAACGACACTTTCGACCATTAAAGTGCTTCAAAATGGTGCGGCCTGATGCTAGCGTGATTGATATTGTTAATATGAGACTCGTAGTGGCAAATGGTTAACCCAACCTTTTCCAAAGTCGATCGCCACAAGCACACAGCTTTCCTCGAGTGTTTGATGGTCCTCTCGTTTTACCCGTCTGTTGGGGATGGTACGAGTACTAATATCCCTAAAAAAAAAAAAAAGTTTGTACCTAAAGCACTATGAAGTGACCTCCAGAAATTTGATGTGAATCTCGGGTCACGATCATAAATGATTGAGACGGGTATCCCATGCCTCGTGACCACCTCCTTTATGTACAATCTTGCCAGTTTATCCAAAGGATCAGTCTCTCTCATTGGTGTGAGATCGCAGATTTAGTGAGTCGGTCCAACGATAACCAAAATTGTATCATAGGCCTTTTGAGGAGTCTTAGGAAGCTTTGGACACATATCCATGTGGTGTTATCCCACCTTCCATTCGGGTACTATGGGTTGTAACAACATTCTTGATGGGCTTTGATGTTCGACCTTTGACCTTTGCAACAGGTCAAACAATTGTTAACATATGTGGCTATGTCGGTTTCATGTTGGCCACATACAACTTCTTCATGTCTTGGTACAATTTTGTCGAATCCTCGGATGAAATTGAGTATTTGATATATGGGATTCGTGCTGACACCAGTCGTAAATCGCATTAACAGGTAACCAGCTTCTTGCCATTGAGGCACAGGGTTACATTCGCTACGTGGTTCCAATTTTTGTTATTAATAGCTTCTGGAAATTTAGCATTTTTAACCAACATTCCCAACGTCTTCAATCTTAATGTTCTCTGGGTTTTCGCGCTTCGGTTTGAGCATTTAAGATCTGTATGGGAGGTCAAATAATAGTCATAACAAAGGCTCGAACCTTAGGGTGGTTCTCGTTCTTCCGCTTTAAAGGCATCCAGCAACGGACATTTTGATTTCCCCGGGTGATAACGAATATCGCAAATCGTAATCATAGCAACTCTAACACCATCGTCGTTGCCTCATGTTAAACTCTTTATTGATCTTAAAAATGTGTGCAAACTCTTCTGATCGCGTGATAATCACCGTACACTTGGTTCACATATAAATAATGTCTCCAGATCTTGAGAGCGGAATCACCACATGCACAAGTTCTATATCATGAGTAGTGTAGTTTTTCTCATGAATTTTTAACTGGCGTGTATGCAATAAGAAATCACCTTCTCACCCTTTGCATCAACACAGGCCAAACCCTTCTTCGATGCGCACTAGTATGCGATGAAAGTCTTCATCCCTTTAGGTAATGCAAGGATTGGTGCACGCACAAACTTTTGCTTCAACAATTGAAAAAGCTGCTTCTTGTTTATCGCACCATTCAAACTTACCTGCTTCTGGGTGAGCTTGGTATTAGGTTTGGCGATATTTGAAACCATGCAAGAACCTACGAATAGTATCAGCAATGACCTAAGAATTGACGAATCTTATTGGTGACTTAGGAGATGTCCAATCCATTAATGGATTCAATCTTGGCTGCATCCACATGAAATTCCCTTCACATTTGGAAAACTTAGAATACAATCTATCTTTCTTCAACAACTCTAATATTATCTTCAGATGCTCTTTGTGTTCTTGCTTGTTGTTGGAATAGATCAAAATATCGTCAATAAAGACAATTACAAATTTGTCCAGGTAAGGTTTGCACACTCGGTTCATGAGGTCCATAAACAACAGCAGGTGCGTTTGTCAAACCAAACGGCATAGATTGAAATTCGTATGGACCATAACGAGTTCTGAAGGACAGTTTCAGAACTGTCTTCTTCTCGAACCCTCAATTGTGTAACACGATCTTAAGTCTATCTTCGAGTAGACACTCGAACTTGGAGATGATAACAATAGAGTCATCGATTCTTGGGAGAGGATAACGGTTCTTTCACAGTTAATTTATTCTGTTCCGGTATCAATGCACATCCGGAATGTCCCGTCCATTCTTTCTTTGTCAAACAAGTCCGGAGCTCCCCAGGCAAGGAAACTGGGCCTTATAAAGCCTTTTCGGATAGCTCCTTAAGTGATGCTCAGATAACTCCTTCTTGTTAGGAGGAGCCAATCGATAAGTTGCCCGTGCTACAGGTGCAGCACCAGGTACCAAATCAATTTGAAAACTCCACTTGTCGAGTCGGAGGAAGACCCGAAACCCCCCAAGTCTTCAGGAATACTTTTTGAAAGGTCTTGAACGATGGGTCGTCTCAAGTCGCTTTTTTCTCCGACTTGTCTTTAGTTTCTTTTGTTAAGTGACATTGTGCCAGAAAGATAGGAGCCTTTTCTCATGTACTTCTGCGTTTTAGTCAAGAAAATGATGTTTAATCGTGTCAAACATTTCCCTGGGTACTTCATCACAGTGTATGATCAAAGGTTTTATTTTTCCAGGGGATGAGACAATCTTATCGGCACACGCAATGACCGCTTGGTGCTTCGCACAACCAATCCATACCGGATTATAGCATCAAAACCTCCCAGTTTCTACTGGCATTAAGTTTATGTTGAAATTGGTGGTTAGGAAGTTTAATGTGCAACCTTAAGTATAGTGTTTATAACACGTTTATACCTCCCGTAAGCTAGTTCGAACATACATAGTAGTTGATCTAGGGTGGATGGTGTGATGTCAATTTGGGAGCTATATTGCAATAGAACAAAACTTCGATCGGTCCATGTCAAACAAGATATAAGCATAGCGGTTGTTTAGAGAACACGTACCCGACACGAAGTTGTCTGGATTTGCCCCCCATTTCCAACCACATACACCTGCGCTGGTGGACTGTCATTCCTGCTTGATTACTGTCCCTCCCATCTTGATTACCATGGTTGCCTTTGTTGTTCTTCAGCTTTGGACATTCCTTCTTGAAGTGTCCCTGAACTCCGTACTCAAAACAAGTAGGTTTCTGACCCGATCCGGTGCCCTTCTGGTTGTTAATGTTGTTGGCATTTCCCGTACCCCTACAGTCACAGGCGATGTGACCATATTTGTTGCATTTATAGCACTTTGGAGCACACGGACCTTCATGGTGGTAATTGCATTTTGGGCATAGGGGCCTAGATCCCCCATATGATTTCTTATCACTCGATCCAGCGGTGTATGCCATGCCGGTGTTTTGTCTTTGGTTTTGTTGTTGTTGTTGGTTCTGGTTGTTTCTGGAAGTGTTTTCTAACTTCCTCTTGTTTTCAGCTTGTCTCTCTGCAATGGTACTGACTCTCTTGTCCATCAATTCTGTGGCCATTTCGATAGCCTCTTGCATGGTCTTTGGCTTTGAAGCCACGATGTTTCCATGGATCATGTCGGGTAATCCACCGACATACCTTTCAATTTTATCTGCCTCCTCAGGGAACATTCTAACACACAGTAGTGCTAGCTCTTGAAAACGTTGGTTGTATTTGACCACATCAGTACCTATCACTTTCAAGTTCCACAATTCCGCCTCAAGCTTCTTCATTTCGTTTCGTGGACAATATTTGTCGGTCATCTTCTTCCTTAGATCGACCCAAGTCATTGAATAGGCAACATCATGAGTAACAGTCATAACATGGGAATTCCACCATGTTAGAGCACCTGCTAAAAGAGTACAGGTAGAAAATTTGATCTGGCTTTCCACCGAGCAGTTGCTTATTCGGAAGACAGTCTCCATTCTTTCAAACCATTGGGTTAACTCAACCACTCCCTCAGTGCCCTTAAAATACAGAGGTTTGCACTTCATGAAATCCTGGTAAGTGCATTCTCTAGCAACGCGTTCAGATCCCCTGACACCCGTTCCCGAAGAATGGCTATCAGTGCCATTCCTGGTTGCGTCACGTGCGGCCAGAGCGGCACTGACACCTTGATTAATCATAGCTTGGAGTTGGGCATTTGTGACCGTAGTGGTTGTGGCTGGTGTTGTTGTGACCGGTGTTGTCCTTGTTGCTCTTTTTGGTGCCATTTTCTTTAATCACAAGAAAATACAATATCCGTTAGATTTCATAAAATCATACGTGACATAACATATCCATGATAAATAATGTGAGATTCACACACACAGTGAAACATTAAACTCAAACAGATCGACATAACATAATACATCCATTCCATATATAACCTGGAAATATACATGATCGGTTCTTGATACAAAATGATTCCCTATCGCTAGGTTACTCAAAATGAAATCAACATAGAGCCCTACTAGCCGGGAGTTACCCGTAATACTTAGTAGGCTATACAGGATAGCTAATCAGAAACAAAAGATCTATACAGGATAGCTAACCAAAACAAAAGATCTATACCGCCTGCTAGCTGGGAGTAACCCATAATACTTAACAGACTGCATAGTAGGTACAATCATAACTGAAGTCTAGGAACTGCTACCAGTGTCCTCCAATGTGTCTACGCGCGCTCCAGCCTCCAGGGCCTGGGTACGCATGATATACTGAACAGCAAGATCATCTGCAGCCTGACGCTGCCACTCGTGGCGACGCGCATCAGTCTCTAATACTGTAACTCGTGCCTCTAATGCCCTGCAGTGAGCTTCAGACCTAGCCAAGTCCTGACGAGTCTGAATACTCTCTTGCTCGTAAGCAAGTCTCTCTCTCCTCAATACCTCAATCTCAGCTCTCACAGCTGCACGATCCGTCTGGGCATCGTGATGTCGTGTGTAAAACTCAGAACTCTCTCTACTGCGAACATCTACCTGGTAACTGACCCTCCTGTTGACCAACTCTAAGGCGGTCATAATCCTCCTCTCAGTATCTAGGAGTCTGGTCTCTATAGTGGGTCCTGGCTGTCTCGCAGCACCAGCAGCAGAACTCTCTCCAATCTCACACCCAGGTCTGGGAGTAGTGAGTAGTAGTCTCTTCCGAGGCGGTGTGTCAGCCTCGGGAATATCAGCTCTGCGGCTAGTAGATGGTGCAGGTATAGGTAACAATGGTGGGGTCTCTGATGGGTGTAGTGAATGATAGAAGGCTGATGCTATATCTCTCATCTCAACCTCGAGTGCCCTAGGACTAAGGGGTCGACTACGTGGAGATAAAAAGGATGGTGGTAGTAGAGGTGTAGGTGCCTCATCCTCAGCTGGCACTAAGTCCTCAGGATGCCAGGTCCGAATGGATAATAGTACATGCTCCTCCAGCTCCATAGATAATGGTACATACTATGGGTATGTGGTGCCTGCTCCAACAACTGTCGGGCAGCCTCCTCGTAAGGATCCTCAGATGGAATACTCCAAGATCGTGCCTCAGAGTGAACAGAAGTATAGGTAACGGCAGAATCAGCTGACATGACTACTGTGACCAGCAGAAATGGCTTATATGAGTATATATTATATAAGACTCTTATAGCAATATACATTTATATCATAACATGTATATCAAATATGAATGCATCTAGTCCAGCCAACTAAATGCCAACAAGGCAGTGTATGCATGAATGTATGCACATATGTATGTCCCGTGTAATCCCTTTGTTATAAAACAACTTTTGAAAACGGTTATAGTCCAGCAAAAACATTTGACCTGGTTCTCTATAACCTTGGCTCTTGATACCAATCTGTAACACCCCCAAATTGGGTCGCAACGGAATATGGGTCCGGGGCGTGTTACTTCTCAGATCAATAACACAAGATATATATAGAACGACCAAAAAGTCGTTTGAAAACGATACATTGGATTTAACAAAGTAATTGTTACATAAGCCCGAAGCTTAACTTGTTTACTTAATCAAAATACAAAGATTTCCAGCCCATAAAATGAAATGCGACAAAATCTTTAATGCATGACATCCAAATCAAAACCACCAATGTATCCATCGCACCTTGTGTTATTGCATCCCTGAAAAACATTCCTTTAAAAACATCAACAACCCCCCCCCCCCCCCCCCCCCCCCCCCCCCCCCCCCCCATGGTTGGTGATTCATGGTTTGATAAATCATATATTGTAGGACCATAAGATCTCCCAAGTGTATGATAATGCAACAGATGCAGACATCATATAAATGTAATTACGTTGCTCTAAGCTCATGACACTGAAGCTTGACGTATGTGAGTACCAAATTAATGGCCTCCATTGCCCGTGGTGATGTTCTAACCCGCAACATCCTATATTCGACATGGTATACGTTCGTTGTTCAGTGATAGCTAATCACCCGAACGGGGTTGTCAAAACCCAATAGATCTATTCATAACATTCGCGCTCGTAATTAACAGTTCATGATAATGGGCTCAGATTGGGTTATCGCTACTTAGGCAACATGTAATCATAATATAAAACTTAACCACTTGTGTCCAGTAGTAAAACATTGCATGTTTTTCACCCCAAAAACTTTGTAAAACAAAAGCATGTAAAACGTGGGGCTATGAACTCACCTTGAGTTCTGATAATCCAAATATCGCAGATAATGCGTCACGTAAAAGATCGAATGCAACCTAAATTATCATAGGTCGTATAAGTACATAGGTCGTATAAGTACCGAGTACTTGAATATAATCTTATAGTTGTTACATCGTACTATCGTTCGGGCTATCATAATTTAAGAGGTCATGACATGACGTTCGAGGAGTTAGGACACTTTAAATCGTAAATCCAACAACTCGTCGATACGCCATCCGAAGAGGCCTCATTATGAAACTCCCTAGTAATATAGTACTTTGATAACCACATAATATTCTATATAGCTCAATCACCAACTAATGGTTTTGGTAAAATTGTGTTTAATAAGTTAAAACGTTTATAATTACCGTTTTAGTAAAACTAGCATAACTTTTGCGTTTTAAGCCCGATTCTCGCGTTTCTTATGCCCATCTTTTCGTATTAAGACGGGTTATCGATATTTGACATTTTCATAAATTTTGTCCCCTGATGAACAGTAACTTTTACTGTTCATAACAGACATGAGTTTTATATAATTCGTATTTGTTGTCGTAAAACCCGTAAATGTCGTATTTTATTCGTTATAGCTCCGTTTTTAGTGATTCTTTCGAGGACGTTCTCGTTTTTGAAAGTTCTATAATTTTATGAGGTTTACAAAAATATAACTTTCTGTCATGAATAGTAACTTTTATAAAAATAGTTTTATAAAAGTATTAATTGTCGTAAACTCGCGAAATTCATAACTCGTTCGTTATTAATTGAAAAATTACGATTCTTATCATTTTGGAATCCTAAAAATGTGTATTATTTATTAAAAATATTAATACTTGCTGTTTATAAATTTTATAAAAATGTTTTTATAAAAATTTACTTACGACTTCGTTTATTAACGTATAACTCGTTTTTAACATAACTTTTTCGTTATTAATCCGTTTAACAAGTTTCTTACCTTTTCGGAATCGTCGTGAAATGTATTATCTTATAAAAATATAAAATGGATATGTAAAAATTCGAATTTTGGACAGCAAGTTAGGTTGAGTTTGTTAAGTCCACTTTTAACCTTTTCTTTATACTTTAACACTTTTGTATTTCACCACAAGTCTTATATGTCATATGTGTTATATATCATATGTTATACATATAATAATGTCCATAAGTTCATATTTGCCCAAGATCATCAAGATCACAAGTTATTAACTTTACATGAAATCATAAACTTTCTTACTTAACTTTTAATTACAAGTTTACATATGAACTTTTTATACTTAAACCAAGATTGTACAAGACTTATATATCCTTTATTTCATGATATTACCATCATCATAAAAGTATCCACTTTTTTATTCTATAACAAAAGTGTAAATCATTGTGTGACCATTTTAACATGATTGTCACAACATCATAGGAATATATAATGTGTACATTATGATGGCAATAAATAATAAAACTTATTTGACATGTTAATGATCCTAAATGTGATTTCAGCTAAATGATTCATCATATGCATAAAAATGAAACATTATAAGAACATAAAGAGTTCAAGTGGACCTTAAGATGTGAGATGATGATGATGATAAAGTGCTAAACCCTTGTTTAGCCACAAAATCCAAGCTTACACAAGATAAACGTAGCTTTCCTTAACTAAACAAAAATAAATAACCCCCCCTAGTTTTCTTTTTTAATTGCTTAATACTTGTAAATGGTGATTCAATGGATGGAAACACCTTAGAATGGGTGTATATAGAAGTGTATGGATTGTAGAAAATTTTGTATGGGTTTGGTTGAGTGCTTGTGTTATGCCGTAGCATATAGAGAGGGCAAAGGAGGTGATTTTGTTTGATTTTTGGTCAAGTGTTAATGGGGGTTATGAGTCTTTCCTTTGTTACTTGCATGTATATAAGAAGAATTCTAGTCAAAGAGACCAAGCATGGTTCAAAGGATGGTCATTGGTCTTAGGTATGGCCTTATGAGTCAATAGGACATTGCTATGTGATGCATTAATGAAGCATGGTGCTTCACTTGTCCCTATGAAGAGTTTTGGCCTTATATCATTGTGTTACCATGCAAGGAATTTCGGCTCTTATTATAGAGATTTAATATGTTTATATTTTACGTAATTCTCTTTATTGTATTGGGGGTATAAAATGTGGGTATTGTTTTGAAGGTAGAAAAGTTTTGGTGGTTCAGGAGGGCCTAAGACGCTATTTATCGCCGAATTCGTATACTTCTTTACGTATCGATAATATTAAATAATGAACCAAATGTTAATATTTTATTCTCAAAATAAAGATATAACCCTTGATTTGATGTAAACATTTTAGTTGTTTCGATGGCCGTTTATCATTGAACGCTAAATTTTTGGCGTTACGCGAGTTTACCTATCGCTTATGATTTAAGTAAACATCGTAAATTACAAAAAGTACTATTGGGATTAGTTGACGTCGTACAAGACTCTATAACACGAGGGGTATGTTTTTGCTGGTTGTTGAGTTTTTTAGGGGTGATTGTATGTTGTTCTGTTTGTTGCTGTTTGGGTTTGGCGGTTTGTGGTGTTCTGGAGGGCTTGGTTCATTTGTAATTGGTATTTGGGGTTTTTGTAGAGAGGTGGGGGGATGAGGTCTGGGAGTGATTAGGGTGGGCTCGGGGCTTGTTGGCTGGTATAAAGGTTCCATGAGTTTATGAATCAACTCATGTGAAAAGTTTATTGGGAAAGTTAACACATAGCAAGAGGAATCACGTTGATATTGTGCCTGGGAAAACAAATCCGATAGTAAGTCGGGTTAAGATAAATAAACACCGTCAAAACATAAATGATCCATCTTTGTTGGATTTGCTCAAAAAAGTGAAACCATGGGTTGAGGTATAATATTTTAGTATAATGTTTCACCATAACTTGTTTCCTTCCATCATGTGTAGCAGCTTATATAAACTTAAAATATTTCTATAGGATCTTGTAGAATCTAAGTAATGTTTAAACACACAAAGAAGATGAATTAAAATCTAGAGTGGGAAAGAGGTGATTAAGTTACAAAGATTTAACTTACTATAGTATATTCATTTTAAAGCAAGTAGTGTTAGGACCAGAAGTTTGAAGGCATACAGTAGTTAGTTACTTAGAATGCAGTTTCAGAGTAGAAGATAGATTAGGTTTAATAATAGAAGTTTAAAGGGAGAGAGTAAGAGACTACTATATAAAGAGTCAAAGTCACCCTAGAGTTGAGATTAACGGAAGTCAGTGATTAACAGGGCAAAACAGTCCCTAGTGCAGTAAGATCTAAATTTGCACCCTTAAATCAGATAGGGATAGACAAGAAGAAAATTAGACTTTCATTAAGAATTTGTGTAGAGAATATAGAGTTGACTGTAGAGAGAATATTTCGACAACAAGGGATAGCTAGGTATCATTTGGAGTGGGGAAGGTAGGTTGCTTCTAGTGAGATATGTAAAGAGAAAATGCTTTGATATCTATGGGAATAAATATGAAAACAACACAACACCTTTCTATAGCATGGAAATGGTTTAAATACTACATATGGCCGGTTGGGTAAGGCCTTGTCCATGGGCTTTTCCTTAACTAGCCTATCTAGTTTTCAAATATTACTATATGAGCTATCTAATGATATTAATGGAAGTGATTGATACTTTCGTATTCCTAACAATCTCCCCCTAAGGGAGGTCACTCCATTTTACAAAAACTTAAAACTAGCATACTATGCTTTGTGTTCAGTCTTGTGCTCGCAAATTTGTTTTCTTGACATCATCTTGTGAATATGGCATAGTAAGCTTTGACTTTAGGCTTGAGCTTGTTCTGATAGGCTTCACTTGTATGTGAACTTGAACTTCTTTGAGATCATCATCCAAGGAAAATCTCTTATCATCATCTTGTGATCTTGTCGCCTCTTGTACACTTGTGACTTTTGGACCGACATGCTCATACTTGGTCTTGAAAGCTTGAATAAGACATCTTTCTTAAAAATATTTAACTATAACACTTCATCACTTCGAGAAAGACGTTCGGTATTAGAGTGACGAAAACTTCTTTGAAATTCTTTGACTTTAACACTTTGTCACTTCAAGAAAGACGTATGGTATCAGAGTAGCGGAAGTCTTGAAACATGTACTTGAACTTTCATGATGTCTTTATATATGTCAGTCGAGTATGAGCATGCGGTATAGGCTTTGACTCGTCATCGGGAAACTGCTACTACCGTTAAGAAATCTGCATAAATGGGTTAGTGATAAACAACATATATGGACGAAAGTGGCTTTTTCACTTCGTCAAATACGGTTGTAACAACCATGGTTCCCTGTTTCTCAGTATAAATACTGCCTGTGATCAGGTAGAATTCTGAAGAATCTCCTTGACAGGGTTTTGCAGCTGCACTAACCATTCTCATTACTGGAACGTCTCAAAGCAGATAACACGGTAAGAGTGAACCGGTAAGTTACTATCTTCCCGATTAAGCGTCATTCGTGTTCAGCCCTTTCCTATGTCCAGTTACACTTGGGAGGCTCTTCCCTTGGACATAAGATGAAATTTAATTAGGAACAATCTGTCGGTGTCGTCAAGATGCAAATGGTTTTTTATGCTCTACCAAACGATGTAATCTTTTTAAAATTCATTCATCAATTCCTAAGCTGGACCGAATCGATATCAAGTATCACAAGTTCGATCCTTGTAGGATCTCACAAGTCACCTACCAAGAGCTTGTTTGATGTTGGCTCAAGCAGGATTTTTATCTTCACTGTGTTGAAACTTATAGTGATCACTTGATGTTTTGGCAAAATCACAAGGATAATGCGTAGGACTCTTTATATATATTTCTTGTTTTTCACATTATGTGAATTAGCAAGCATATTTTGGATAAGTGTCCTAATGAGATTTATGGATGATCTCTTTTGGCTCTAGACTCAATAGTGCACATTTGGATTTAGTAATCGGAGGCTGGAGCAGACTACTACCTTTTTAATACCAACTAACTGAATGAGAAAGTCGATAGAAATGTGTGTAATCTCCGTAAGAAATGAAATAGAAATCTTTTGAGAGATTCTGAGTGGCTAGAGAGGGTTGTGCATTGCATCACTAGGTCCATGATGTCAGTCTTCAATGTCAGCAATCATCATTGTGATTCTGACAGCAGATGTATTGACCCGGTTTCTGCCTAGGTGTAAGGAGGGCTTCTTTCTTTTCACCCTTTATCTTAACTTTTCTTTTTTAATTCTTTAACCCCTTTAGTGCTTACCGAGATTTCATGACTAGTACCTTGTTAGGTTTGTTCTAGTACTAGCTCCATCTCAGTTGGCACTTTTCCCTTATTCTCACTTTTTACTCTTTTCATTATCATACCTATGGACTTCTACACTAACTAGTGGAATGTCCCTGGGTAGATCCCTCCGGTTCTGGCTGGATCATAAGAACGAATACCTATACCTAACCACCTTATAACTCTAAATAATTAATTACATGGTCGGTATTTTGGTATCATTCACAGCCTTAAATCCATTTGTAATGCTCCCCTCAACATGTGCATCGATATACGAAAAATGTTTATCACATGAAGGGATGAAGCTTGCACTTAAGTCCTTTAAATTCACATCTTTAGCCATATATTTTAATCACATTTTCTCCCACTTGTATCTAGTAAGGTCAAATCTCTTGATATTTTAGATATCAATTGATTCAAATATTCATGGTTTCAGGGAAAAAATGTCCAATTATTAACAAGCTGATTATTGGAACATTTTAATGCCCCCCTCAAATTATGAGGGAATAATATGGTGTTTGAGTATGTTAATTTGAATTTTTTTGAATTTTTTACTAAGAAATTCTTAAAAATTCGTACTCAAACACTATATATTCCTAATTATAGTCTACACTATTTATTCACATATTCACAAGAGTTATTATATATGAGAGATGGACCTGAAATGAGATAGGACATAATATGACAAAATCATATGTCCCGTTCCAGTAGCCTAAGGTCATTCCCGTATTCTCTTCTACCAACGAACTTCTCTGGATTCCGCATTAGCCTCCTTTGAAAGAGCTGTTTTTTGATATCCTAGATCATAACCTGAGCCCTTCGTTTGTCTAGTCCACTCCATTTCCTCTTTGACAGATATTCCATCCTTATTCCTGAAGAAATATCATGAAGAGCAGTCCGAACATCATTGAGCGTGCCATCACTGAATTTATGAAGTTCATTAGCGTGTATCAATTTGTTTTTGTTGTTCTGGTCCTTGTATATCACTCCTTTAGGGTCTGAATATGCAGTGTATGCGGGTTTATGGTTTTATTCCTGAGAGTTACCTGAATTTGTCTAGTTTGGTAGGGTTTGAGACTTCTCTTTGGTAGCATTTCGACACCTAAGTGTAGATTTCCACACCGCCTTTATTAACAATTCGTCTGGTGAATATAACGTAAATGCCAACATTCAAGTCATACCGTTTGTCTATTGTGAGATTGGACAACTTCTGTTGAACAAGTAAGAGTAACATGTCCTCTATGTCTTGTAGGAGAAGTCATGGGAAATCACCTTCTCGAAATGTGTACAGCTTCTGATCCTCCCAACGAACGTCATTCTCTTACAAGTGTAGCCTTTGTCATACTTCGTCCTTATTGGATCGTCTGGGTAAACGTAATGTATTCATTTTAGGGAGTAGACATCACTTTGACGATGTCATGGTTGGCCAGCGCAATACCGGTTGATAAGGTGGACGTTTAGGGACCCCAGTGTGTAGTTCCTACAGTATGGCTGTTTAGAAGTGTTCCCGGCTCGGGTCGAGTCTTTGTTCATTACCTTGGGCGGCTTTCATTAGGGGTGCGCTGTTGGTGCTGCACTGGGGCGGTCGGAAATGTAGGGGTAGGTCCGGGGGGCACGCTAGATGAGGGTCGGTACACGCAACAGGAAAAGGTGAGCAAGGATGGGAGCAGGGGTAAAACCACTATCTCACAAGGGGGACAGAGAATATGGGCTACAGAGGGGCCCCGGTTAGGACTTCCAGTATCGCACGGTCCCTCCTTCCTCTTAAATATCTCCTTTTAGTTTATTCCTGGTAGTTGTTGGATAAGATATCCTATAATGGTTAACTTGATCGACCTCGAATGATCTGGAATCAACGGGAGAGGGTTTATGATGACTTTCGAACGATTCGGTATGGCCTTCAGGTTCTATGCTAGTCGAGTTCGTTTTCCAGGTTTTTTAGTTTGTGTGCCTTTGGAACATTCATTCTATAACGATGTGTATCGCTAATTCTCGGAGAACGTCTTGCTGGTGACCGGTTCCTATAACAGATGGTCTGGCTTGGGAATAAGCTTCTGAATGTTGCAGCCGATTCAATTGGACAATTGCCTCAGAGACTGTCGTAGGGCGTGGTGGGATGAGTGAGAAGTGATTCGATTGGTAGCCAAGGGTTGGGAAGCAAACATTTAATTGTTTGATGCCCGTTTACATTGAACGCTAATTTTTGGCGTACGCGATTTAACTTAACGTTTGCAATTTAAAGCAAACACGTACAATACTAACAATAAATAGTACATTTATTGACGTCGTCAAAGACTTGAAAACACAGGGTGTTATACATCTAAGATTAAGTCAATTAAGGATTGGGCATCGCCTAAGACTCTGACAAATAATTGTCAATTTCTAGGTCTTGCTAGTTATTACTGACGATTTATTGAAGGTTTCTCGAAGATTGCCAAGCCTATGATGAAGCTGACTCAGAAGAACATGAAGTTTGAATGGAGTGAAAAGGCAGAAGCTACATTTCAACTATTGAAGCATAAATCGTGTAGTGCACCAATTTTGGCTTTACCCAAAGGTAGTGAAAACTTCATGGTTTACTATGATGCTTCTCGTAAAGGGTTGGGCGCAGTTTTGATGCAAAAGGAGAAGGTCATAGCCTATGTGTCACGCCAACTTAAAATTCATGAGAAGAATTACACTACACATGACTTAGAGCTAGTAGCTGTAGTGTTTGCTCTCAAAATGTGGAGACATTATTTGTATGGCACGAAATGTGTTGTGTTCACTGATCATAAGAGTGTGCAACATATTCTAGTTTAAAAAGAGTTAAACATGAGACAATGTAGATGGTTAGAGCTGTTGACCGACTATGACTGTGACAATTGGTTTTGACAATTGGTTTGAACCTTCTCGTGTAAATTTTAAAACGCTCAAGTTGAGGCAAGAAAGGAAGAAAATTATGGAACCAAAGATTTGGGTGGTATGATTGAGGATCTCGAACCCTATGATAATAGAACATTATGCTTGAACGGGAGAAGTTGGATACCCTATTTTGGTAACATAAGAGAGTTGATTATACATGAATTGCATAAGTCAAAATATTCAATTCATCCTGGATCGGACAAGATGTACCAAGATTCAAAGAAACAGTATTGGTGGCCGAATATGAAAGTAAAAATTGCCACCTACGTCAGTAAATGTTTGACCTATGCCAAGGTCAAGGCTGAATGCCAAAAACCATCCAATTTTATGGTTTAACCTGTGATCCCGGTATGGAAGTGGGAGAACATTACTATGGATTTTGTTACTAAGTTATCAAAGACGTCATCTAGTCAAGATACAATTTGGGTAATTGTTAATCGACTCACAAAATCTGCTCATTTCTTACCAATGAAGGAAACCGACTCAATGGAGAAGTTGACAAGACAATACTTGAAGGAAGTACTCTTGAGGCATGGTGTGCCAGTTTCGATTATCTTTGATTGAGATAGTAAGTTTACATCTCATTTCTAGAAATTGTTAAACAAAGCCCTAGGTACTCAATTAGATATGAGTACGGCTTACCATCCACAAATTGATGGACAAAGTGAAAGAACCATCCAAACTTTGGAGGACATGCTACGTGCTTGTATGAGTGATTTTGGGAAAGGTTAGGATAGACACCTACCTTTAGTGGAGTTTTCTTACAATAACAGTTATCATACTAATATCAAAGCTACACCGTTTAAAGCTCTCTATGGCTAAAAATATCGATCGCCTATTTGTTGGGCTGAGGTTGGAGACACCCAGCTCAATGGTCTAGAAATTATTCATGAAACAAATAAGAAAATCATTCAGACCAAGAAGCGTATTCAAGCTGCATGAGATAGACAAAAGAGCTACGCCGATAGAAGACGTAAGCCATTGTAATTTGAGGTTGGAGATAAGGTCATGTTAAAAGTTTCACCATGGAAAGGGGTGATACGTTTTAGCAAATGGGGGAAGCTGAACCCTCGCTATATTGGACCTTTCAAGATTCTTGCTAAAGTAGTTAGTGCGGCTAGTAGTAATGTTAAGGCTACTAGTACATGTTACTACTGTAAGTACATATTAGTACTGCTAGTACTAATGTTACTACTGCTTATGTTTATTAGTACTGCTGGTACAAAAGTTTATACTGCTGGATTACAACTGCTAGAAGACTTACTACTTTTAAGAGGATAAAGACGGTTTAAAGAGATAAAGATCGTTTGGAGAACAATGAATACTCTGTAAAGATAAGTATTGAGATATTTTTGTACAAGTTATGTATAATGTATCTGTTTAAGAGATTACGTTTATGTTTCGGCAAATGTTTTATGATATCTTGAGGGATTCTGTCATTGTAAAGCCCGACTTGGACTCCTTAGTCTAGTAAAAGGAGGTTCTTAGGCATTAGTTGAGGTATAAGTTTTGTCATACAAGTGTTCATAGTTTGTGAGTCTGATTAGAAAAGCTCAATGTTGTAAACCCTTAGTACTAGTGAAGAGTACTCGTATTATTGATCTAATAATATTAGAGTGTTTGGTTATATGTTTGTTTATTCACGATTATGTTTTATTCATAATACTTCTACGGTATTAAGCGTGTAGATTCCGCAGACGCACTTTTAGCTTATACATACAAAGTTTTCTACAAACAAGTTATTTTGGATGTTTAATACACAAGGTTGTTAATTTATCTTAGACAACCTAATGTGAATGATCAAGGATTGGGATCAACAGTGGTATTAGAGCTTTGCTTTCGAGTAACTTTGATCTAGAAGTCATGAATTTAAATTGCACAGGTAGTACTACTGTTAAAAGCTTACCCATAGTCTCATGAACTTGGTGGAGTATGAGATGTGGGGTTGATTTAAGAATTAGACAATACTTCCAGTGTACAAGTGTCTTCCTATGCTCTATGGGAGGCCATAGAGAATGGTAACTCATGGGTATATGTATCACAAACAACACAAGAGAATGGTACTTCTGTTACAAAGATGTCAGTACCCATAACTGCTAAAGAAAAGACCAACAAGAAGAATGTTGACAAGGCTATAAAGCTTGCTACTCATGGTCTTCACAATGAAACATCAACTCTTATTTAAGTCTAGTACATTGATGGCTTAAAACAATGTGTTTGCTGCCATCGAAACATGATTTGGAGGTAATGAAGCCACTAATAAAACACAGAAGACACTTTTGAAGCAACAATATGAAAATTTTAGTGCATCAAGTGCAGAGTCTCTTGACTCCATCTTTAATAGGCTTTAGAAGATTGTTAGTAAGCTTGCAATTTTGGGTGTAGTCATCTCTCAAGAAGACTTAAATTCAATGTTTTTGAGCAGCTTGCCCCCTAAGTGGAATACTCATGTTGTAGTCTGGATGAATAAGGTTGAAATTGAAACAATGAGTATTGATGATTTGTACAACAACTTCAAAATTGTTGAACAAAAAGTAAAGAAATCTGTTAGTGCAAGTAGTGGTGCTCAAAACATGGCCTTTATGACTACCCCAAGCACTAGCAGTACTAATGATGTTAATACTGCTAAGCCTGCATATGAAGTTAGTACTACTAGCCCTAATGTGAACACTGCAAATCCTCAAGTTAGTACTGCTAGCTTTAGTGATAATATTGTGTATGCTTTCATGGTTGAGAATCCTAATGGTTCTAATCTCCTACAGCAGGACTTAGAGCAAATTCATAAAGATGATTTAGAAGTAATAGATTTGAAGTGGCAGCTCTCTCTGCTATGTATGAGGGCAAAAAGGTACTATCAGAGGACTAGCAAGAAAATTTTCATTAATACTAATAATACTGTTGGGTATGATAAATCCAAGGTAGAGTGTTTCAACTGTCATAAGACGGGACACTTTGCCAAAGAGTATAGAGCACCAAAGAACAAAGAGGGTCAGTTTAGAAATCAAGACAACACTAGGAAGCAAGGAAACAATGAAGACACATCTTCAAAAGCAATGTTGGCTATAGATGGTGTTGGTTTTGACTGGAGTGACATGGCAGAAGAGCAAATTCAGACAAACATGGCTTTAATGGCATTTTCAAACTCTAAGGTATACACTGATAAAACTTGCTCTAAAAATTGTCTGAAAAACTATGAAACTCTTAAGAAACAGTGTGATGATTTGATTGTTAAGCTTAATGAATCTGAATTTAAAGCAACTACTTATAAAAGAGGTTTAGCAACTCTAGAAGATCAAATTATCACATATAAAAAGAATGAGGTTCTTTTTAGTGAAGAAATCGGAGTTCTTAAAAGAGATATAGCTTGCAAAGACTATAAGTTAGGTGTGCTTAAGACTGAGTTTGAAAAAGTTAAGCAAGAAAAAGAGGGTGTGATTTTAAAATTGATAAATTTGATAAAGCCTTAAAAGATCTAAACCAGTTGTTAGAGAGTCAGATAACTGACAAAAGTAAAAAGGGTTTAGGGTTTAATGCAGTTCCTCCACCTCATCCTTTAATCTATAATAGACCAAACAAGCTTGATTTGTCTTGTTCTGGTCTTGATGAATTCAAAGAGCCTGATAAATTTGCGACACAGAATGAAGACAAAGCATAAGTTTGCTAGGTTTATGTTTTTGTAAAATGGAAGTTTGTCTTCAGTGACCTCCCTTAGGGAGTTGTTAGGAATACGAAAGTATAAGTCATGTCACATAAAATATGAGTTAGATAGCTCGTTAAGTAATATTTGAAAACTATATAGGCTAGTTAAGGAAAAGCCCATGGAAATCCCATGGACTAAACCATATCCGGCCACATTAGATGTATAAATACCAATTCCATGCTATGGAAAGGGTGGTTGGTTGTTTCATTTCACATATAGTAATACATGTTTTTCTTTTCACTTTCTCTCACTTAGAAGACACTCCCACTCTCTTTCTTCTCTTAGATTTCTTAATAGTTCTTTGTGTGGTTTACAGATTACCTAGATTTTTACAGAAATATTATGAAGAGATTAGAGACGCTTGGTGTGAAGCTTACTATCAATTATTTGCAGCCATTCACACTAAAATGGAAAAAGAGGTTGTTGCAGCCCAAGCTGAAGAAGCACATGTTGCAAAAACACAACCTTAATTCACTTTGATTTTAGATCTATCGGCAAGATTAGACGATGGCTATAAGTCCAAGTGAGAGAGAGATGTGCAGGAGGCCAGCAATTTGTGGAAAAATGCGGATGCTCTCAAAGAAATTCTAACGCACTTAAAGATATTCCAAGTGGTAAGTCTATAACACTTCCCCTTTTTATCATTGTTTCTATAACATAAGGGTACAATATGTTAGATAACATGATCACTTAATATTGAGCGAATTTTTGAAAGAAAGTATACTAAACTTATTTTCATAAAATCATCTTATGTTCGTATTTGGTTGTCTGCTCATTAATTATCTTACCATCTCTGATACAATGTTAATTGATGCTTAATACGTATTATGATAAAGTAAATGACTCTTACGGACAAAAGATAGGTCAACGCGAAAATATAGATTCTGTTAGATTATTAGATCGTAGCTAATAAGTCTAAATATGTTTATGTTTAGGGATTGTTGTTAACTAGTGTTACTTTTGTTTTTTTATAGTTTTATGTTATTCAATATTTTTATAATGATCTATGTGTGATTCGTTTCCTGACTAGATTAAGTTTTCGAACCCAAGAACTACAAAGAAGCATTAACCCAAGCTTGTTGGATTGAAGCTATGCAAGAGGAACTTCATGAATTTGAATGGCTGGAGGTTTGGGAACTTGTTCCTCCTCCTGACAAAGCATTTGTCATCTCGCTTAAGTGGATCTATAAGGTTAAACTTGATGAGTTAGGAGGTATTCTGAAAAATAAGGCTCGGTTGGTCGCTCGTGGTTATCGTCAAGAAGAGGGTATTGATTTCGAAGAGTCATTCGCTTTTAAAGCTTCTAAATAACACAAGTCCATCTTCCATCTCTCTACTCTCTCTCACTAAAATGGCTTTCATGTGGTTAGGACATTTGTCTTCCCGGCATGGCCTAATTTAAAAAAATTCAAGAAAGATGCTCCATGTCAAGCTTTCAAGAACAAGAAAGGCAAAGGCTCAAGGGTGAATCTTCTCCTTCCCCCTTGCTGGTTTCGACATGTCGGAATCAGCAACACCTTGGACGTGCATTTACTTGAGTACTTGTGTGAGGAATAAATTAGCTCAGATCTTACCCGTGAGAATCAATTGCTGATCAAATCTCTACTCATAACCTCTCTCTGGCTATCATTTAACCAACCGTCTTGTAGGCTTTTTGAAGTAACCACTGATGAAGTAAACCAGATATACCAAACTTGAAACTGAAGTAGAATTTCCCGTTCTTGTGACTTAAGCTTGCGCTAATGTTGGAAGAACGGTGTAGAGAATTTGTGCTCCAAGCAAATCTCTAAGTACTCAATACTCCACCCAAAGTATGAGACTTTCATCACCTCTTGCGATCATCCACAACGTCTTAGCGTGTGACACTGAGTACTACAACGTAACTCCTTTAAGTGATAGTTAACCAGGTCATCAACCATCCACCCCTTGACTGCTGGAAACTAGATAAACCAAGTCTTCAACTTAAATTAAGCTCGAGCAAGTTATCATTGAAAGTCATGCATCCAGCCAACCCCGACTTCAAGATAAAATAAGAACACGCCTTCGTAAAATGCCACTTCAATCTCAAATAATTGATACCCGATCAACTCCGTAGTCACTTAATAAAATTAATTCCAAATCTAGCCTTTAAGTTTCATGATTCATTATCCAAATTGATCCCGGTCTCGTCACTTTGTCATTATGAAACATAAATGTAATTATTAACAACTAAATATAGCAAAAATCATCCCAAGTGAGTCATTTAGCTAAATTTAGTTTTAATACGAAACATTTAATACTCAAACAGTTGTACCCGGTTCCATCATAAACTCAGCCCATCAAAGATAAACAAACGCAGCCCATCACCTCAACTTTTGAATTATTCGGCCAAGTCCAAATAATAGTAAAGATGTGATCCAAATTTAAGCTTAACTTTCATAAATTTTCACAAATTCGGATAGAGTAGGTTAAAGCCTTAAATTAATTGCCAGCCCAATTTTGTTTTAGATAAAAAAATGTAGGCCCAACAGTGTAATAACCATAGCCCGATCCACACCAATCCACAACTTGGGATACTGGGATATACAAGGAGTACATATCCCTAATTTAGTGCAACCCTAATCATAAACTCAACGCCTCCTTCTCTAAACTCAAACCCAGTTCCATATTCATCCAAAGTGTAGTCAAATATACACTTCCCATAACTGCTTTTCTCAATACTATTCAACACAAGAACCGTATCCCCAAATAAAAAACGAATCCCAAAGAAAAGCTACTCAATCATTTCTCTTAAATTACCGACTGTATAGCAAACACAAACCAAACCCTTTATGTTTTCTTTTGCAATGAAAGTTGTCCCTCATTATCAATTTGCTTGTTTGAATCGATAGCACAGAGATAAAGACTCAGATTCAAGGTCTCTTAGTGAGGTCTCGGGTAGGTATGTCTTTGTGTATGAGTCATGAAACGAAACAAAGAAAATATTATAACCCAAGTGTTATAAGCATTTTCTTTAATTTCATATATTAATGATGATTTTAATCTCACGGATCGATGATGGGGTTTTTGATATAGATCATTTAAAAGATCTATCTTGCAGTGCAATCGAACCTGAGATCTTACATCATTGTTATTGAGTTTTTGAGTTATAGATCAGGTGGGTTTGGAGTTGTTGTGTAGGTGAGACGAAGGGATTAGGCTTGGTTAAGGATTTGTTGTTTGTTGTTGTAACGATGGGATGTTGTTAATTGTTGTTATTGTAATTGATTTGGTTTATGAGTCTGTCTCTCATTCTTCATTTCTGTTTGGACTCAGTGAGTTGACCCGGGTCAACTCGATAAATACCGAGTTAACTCGGTTTAGGTTTTGTTCGACTTAAAACTGGTTCGAGTCTCAAAGGTTTTACTTGTTCGATCAACATAGTTAATAACTCGTTCGATCCATATTGACAATAACTCGTTCGGTCCACATTGAGAATCACTCGTTCGGTTCACACAAACTTAACTAGTTCGGTTCTTATGGATTCTTACTCGTTCGGTTCCTCTTGGTCTGAGACTCGTTCGGTTGTAACAAAAGACTTAGCTTGTTCGGTTTCTTCTCAAATGTACTCGTTCGGTTCCTTCTCAAAATAACTCGTTTAGTTCACAAGACTCCAAAAAGTACTATTGTCCTTCTTGCAAGAAAATTGGATCTGAGATCCCCTTCTTGTTGTTCAAACCATGTGGAACCAAAAATGACCAAGAATAAGCTTGTAAACCAAGAAAATAAGCGCAGAAAAAGTTGGTACGAAAAAGCTTAAAATATAAGCTGTTAAAGAAAAACTTGGACAAAAAGCTCAAAATCAGTAGACAACCATCAATAAGCCCAAGAAAACCCCTTTGAGACCTTTTATCTAAAACGACATCATAAAAAAACAAGTTGTGTGACTTTTTAAAGTGATAATAAGCCATGTAAAAATGTAAAAATGAAAAATATGCTGGAAAAACATTGATAATCTTGTCAGCCCACAAACAACACATTGAAATAAATTCATGGCTTTTTGAGAAATAAACACACGAAAAATGAAAATAAGCTTTAAGCATGAGACAACAAACACACAAATAACAGATTTGAGACTAACTCGAGACCATCCGGATATAAATAAAACCGACCCAAGAGTATGTAGCCATGGCTCTTGATACCAATTGAAGGATTCACTAAAACTGTGATCCGGTGGTCTTGGTGAGTCAAACCACATGATAGCCATTTCTAGAGAGAGAAAGTAGTGGTGGAAGATGGAGTTGTGATATTACTAGTAATCTTAAGATCAAACCAAGAACAAGAGTGAGATGTGGGTTGTGAAGTTAGAGAGAGATAGGATGGAAAATGGATGAATGTATAAATGAAGTGTATGGGAAAATGGAACAACCAACCCTCTCCAAGACTAGGAGAGGGTGTATAAATAGCCTAACATTGGCCGGCCATGGGCCTAGTTGGGTCACCCATGGGCCTTGGGCCGGACTAGATTACTAATCTAATCATTATACTAACTACGAGCTAAGGCATTGTTCTAATATAATTTCTTCTAAAGGCTTCAGGGTTGGCTCAATTTCACGAGTTAGAACTTGATATTCAAGAACATCAATCTCTTCCTCATGACGAATGTGACGGACTTGCCTATCTCGATCAATTCGAATAGACGAAATGATGTCCTCAATGGAAGGAAGGTTGGTTTGATATGGACCATTCAAAGGGATACCATATGCCAACTCATCAAGTCTCCATCTATCGGTAAAGACACACACACCTTTACTAGGTACATCAAGAATTAGAGTAAATTCTTCAAGAGAGTAAGAAAAGAATTTATTTTGAATAACAAACTCGATAAACATTTGACCTTCATCAGAATAATTGACTCGATATTGACTATAAAACTCGAGAATGAAGCGAGGACAAATTTGTTCACTTATTTCAAGGAGACACTCAAACTCGACAAAATGAAACAAAGATCGAACATAGTTTAGATCCGCAAAGTTGTCAAAAACCATCCGACCCTCATGAATGTAAAGGCTTTCTAGGTCTCTTATTTTTTCTTTTATTGGTGTACGGTATTCATGTGATATCATTGGTATGTAGGCTCTTGTATTTTTATGATCTTCGGATGACTTACAAGGCATGATTTCCTAAAACAAAAGTGAAATCGCATTTTATTACCGTTTCACATGTAATATGTCATGAGCATTGTTTCTCGTGTGTGCCTAAATGTAACAAATGTGGAGTAACGATTAACTCTACCTAGAAATAAAATCCTAAGAGTTAACCCAAACACTCCTTAATTTGATTTTTCACATCTAAACAAGTCAAAAAATACATATGAGTTATGTATCTTGAAATTTGTTCATGAGATCATTATGCATGTGTTTGAAAATGTTTTTGGGTTGGATTAACAATGCATAACAACAATTTTATTATGTTCCTAACGTGAGTGATTTGAAAATAAAATTGGGGTTTTGGTTCGAAATCAATTTTTCAACAAATTCACTAATGTATGCAAATCATATATCTACGGGAAGCATATTAGTTATACATTGTATCCTAGTTATCTTAATTGTAATAATTGAAAGAAAACACAAAAATCCCCAATTTCAATTTTTTGGTGTTCATCATGAACCCTAGACTCAAATTGAAAGAAAATAGGTGAAATGACTTACAATTGATGATCTTTATGATATTAGGATTGATTATTAGTGTTGATTTGATCTTCAATTGATGTTTAGATGGTTGATTTTGAGTTTTGGTGGGTTTTGAGTAGTGTTCGTCAATAGCAGCAGGTAAAGGGGTGTTTGTTTTTCTGTTTTGAAATTTTTTTGTTTAAGTGTCCCATTTTGTGACTTGCTGGTGGCGGTTCCATATTTACCGGCGGTCCCAAATATATTGGGGGGCCGCCTATATGGGGGCCGCCCTCAGTCAAGGGTTTTTGACAAAAAATTTACGAAGAGGAGTGACATTTTAATTTGCATTTCGCGAATTAAATATGCTTAAAGTAATTCAGATGAAGTATTTAAGTTGTCACGACATGGAATGGAACACGGACTAGAATTGAGACAGAAGAAAAAGAAGCGAACTAAGATGATTTATGGAATGTGTTTCATCATTCCTAAACCAAGACGTAAATAGTTAAACGATTCACGTTAAAGGGGTTTAGTAAGAATGCCGGCGATGTTGTCGACAGACAGCACTTTTTCGATTGAGATATGTCCTTTCTAGACATTATCACGAAGAAAGTGGTGACATATTTTGATATGTTTGGTACGAGAATGTTGCACCGGGTTTTTGCTAAGGTCAATCGCGCCTTTGTTGTCGCACATGATGGGAACGTCGTACGTCGTAGTCAATGAGAGCTTGTTTCGTCCATAGTGCTTGTTGACATGCCTTTTCGGCGCTTACGTATTCAGCTTCGGTAGTAGATATAGCAAGAGCGGTTTATTTCTTCGAGAACCAAGATGTCAAACAACATCCCACAATAACATACTAACGTAAACGTACAAATACCGTAGTGCTATTTCGGTCCAAATAATCTCCCGCTTTACGATCAGTGTCGGGCATATATACGGGTTCTATGCTGGTACCTTAGGATTCATAATCCAAGTGGTTAGTGCCTTTTAATGTATGGAAGATACGCTTAACACGCTTCAGGTGAGAGGTTTCGGGAGCTCTTGGAAAGCGAGCACAAAGGCAGACATAAACACTGATATCAGGCCTAACTTGCTCGTTAGGTTTAATAAAACTACCTATCACGCCTCGATACTTAGTACTATCTACAGACTCACAACTCTTCATCTTTCGTGAGTTTAGTTCGTGAGGACATAGGGGTTTTCATTTGTTTTCGAATCTTCTAAACCAAATTTTTAAGCATTCTCTTTAATTATACTTAGATTGATTAAAGATTATACATCTTCATTTGTTTAATTTGTAATCCAGGAAGAGTTAAAGTAACACCCATCATGTCATCTCGAAATCGTATGCATGATTTTGGCAAATTCATCACACATGCCTTGACAAGTAGAACCAAATATAATGTAATAGACATATATTTTGACATTGATGAGATTTGAACGGTTCTTCTTAGTAAAAGAGAGTTATCTACCATTCCTATTTTATATTCATGTTTCAAAAGGAAGGCTTTTTATTCTATCATACCAAGCTTGGGTGCTTTATCTTGTTTACAGGACCATATAAAGCTTTCCTTAATTTATAAAACATGATCCAGTTTTTTTTTTACAAGGTCCATACCAGGTCTTTTGTTTGCCTTTGGCAGATTTTGAACTATGTATTTGTGAAATAGATGCAGATTTGTCTTATGGAGGTTTGATTTGTTCTTTGAGACCTTTTACCTCTTCCATCAGAGTTAGAAGAAGTTACTTAGTGGATGAGTCAGCTTTCCTATCAGGACAAGGATCAAGGACAGAGAGTGACTTGGTCTGAGTCTTTTTCTTGGAAATTTTGACTGATGATTATTTATTAGTGATCTGTTTAGTTTTTTTAGGGACATGTGAGGTTTGAGTCAAGTCAGCGAGAATTAAAACATCAGACGATGTACCGATAGGCTCAAGCCTTGAGAGTTTAGGAAGAGGAGGCAGAGGATCTTGATTATCACACTCAGACTCAAAGTCAGAGGTGATCTCAGGGGCAGTCTCAGATCATCTGCCTTAGTAAACATCACTTCCTTTGGGGAAATTGCATCTTTCCTTTTTTTCTCTTCCTACTAGAGCACGAACAATGTTGCCAGGGACTTGCTTAGTGAGCAATTGGTCAAGGATGACTTTACTAGAGGTCTATTTCTCAATGACCTTTTTTAGGTCAGAGATCTCATCCTTCAGAGATTCATTTTCTAAATTTAAACTAACAATCTTATTTTGAAGGGAATAGTTTAGGGCCTTGGTATTTTTAAGGTTACAAAGTTTAGACTTACATGAGGACAACTTTTAATTAAGAGAGTTGAACTTACTGAGCAATTTTTTCCTCCGATCCTCCATATAATGTAGATCAACATGGGTATAGTCTAGAACATGTTTCCTTTCCTCACCATCAGTCATAGAAAGAAGTCTTTATACCTTTTTCATGGTGATTTCAACCCACTGACCCGATCTAGCATCTGCCTTTCCAACAGATGGCTCATCCTCAACGATGGCCATAAATGCCTTGACCCTGGTAACCCCTTCATCTTCATCTAAGTTAAATGACTCAGTAAACAATCTTTTTTTCACTTTTACCCTCTAACATAGCATCAATCTTTTTGGTAAGGATAGCTATCTCAGCTTTAAGCCCTTTGTATTTTCCTTTGTAATATTTTTGATGAATGTTAACACTTTGATTGTGTTGAGGTGTTGAGTTTGAGTGAAACTTAGGTTTGTTATATGTTTTGTTTGAAGAAGGATAGGAAGGTGTGGAAGTTTTATTTGAAGGACAGTCTTTCTAAAATTGACATAGTTTACCACAAGCAAAGCAGGTTTCATTAGGCTTATCCATGGGTTTCTTGGTTGATCCAACTTTTCCAAACCTCTTGTAGAATCTCTTCTAATTAGCTAGTAGTGCTCCGTCATGAAACTCAACATTCAAATCAGCTAGAAATTCACTGCTGCTCCTGGTGTCTTCTTCAACATCTGAGTCACTGTCTTGCAAATGAGTGTTAGAAATTAAGGCTTTTGATCTAGAGACCTGAATGGTGAATCTACTTGTCTTTGACTCATAGATCTGATCCATCAGGCCTTCTTCATAATTGTATATGCCATACAAAGTAGCCAGGCTATCATTTTTGATAGAGTTATTAGCCCTCTAAGTTTGATTCATACTCAGCCATTTTCTTGGTAAGTTGTTAACAAATGTGGCATTCACCCCAGCTTGTGGAATAGAGACACCTTTTCTTTCAAAGTCATTTAACAATCATTTTAGCCTTGTAAAGGTTCCATTAACCTTTTCACCCTTAAGTGCTTTAAAAGCATTGAATTTGAGTCTTAAGACTGCAATCTTTGTATCTCTTGTATCAGAGGGTCCCTCATGAGCTAAAATTAGATCATTCCACATAGATTTAGCAGTGGTGCACTTGATGACAGATTTCATAACATCATTTGAAAGACAAGAGATAATAATTCTTTTTAATCTCTTATAATGATTGGTAAGTCTTTTGTCCTCAGGTGACCATTGCTTTTGAGGTTTAGTCAAAGGATTTGTAGAGGTGGACAATGGTGATATATCAACAAAAGGTCCATTTTCTAAATTTTCAATAAGATAAGGTTCAAGACCATCTAGGTAAACCAAAAACCAATCTTTCCAACTAGAAAAATCCTCTACATCAAAAGTAGAAACATTTGTGACATGAGAACCTCCTCTTGAATAAAGAAGTTGAGGGAGGTCCTCATTAACAACATTCTGAGCTACATTATTTGTAGTAGTGTTGTCAATAGGAATGATGTCAACTCTGTTTGGACTACCAGCATTACCAAGATTGGTTCCTGGAGGTGGTAGGATATGTGGTACAGTTCCAGACATGATTAGATCTTGATTTTAAAAACAAAGAACAGTTTATAAAAGTTTTATAAATCAAACTACTCTGATACCAATTGAAAGTCCTAATTAACACGTCTCTATGGAAATATGACATTTATCATAAACAAATAACATAAGTAATAATTTCTCAATCGTGTAATGCTTTATTTATATAATCAAAGTATTACAAAGTGCTATGGATCGCACTTGTTGAATGACAATGTAAGATTACCCTTCGAACAAGTAAAGTTAACAAAGTATCAAGTTTATAAGCAAACTTGTATAGTCTCGCTGATAGGATCAACTAACTAATGTGTAATTTCGACAAAGGAGTAAATGCTTATAATAACGACAACAATAAAAATGAAAACATTTACTCCTTACAACATTCCCTATTTATAGTGATACGAGGTTGCTTCCTTAGTGGAGGTAGTCGGGACGTGTCAAGAATCATGTGGTGAAGTACGTCTGCATTAAATGCACGTCTATTCTTGGAAACATCCAGCCCATACTTTAGTGAACAGTTCTGCCAACTCTTCACTACTTTTACCAACTTCGTACTTAGGTACAGGCTTTAAATCAAGGACACTTTGTCTCGCCATTTTTCTTTATTGAATTATCCCGCCTAAACTACACTTAGAGGGATTCACAAGCTCAACTTGTTCTTCTTTAAAGGGTAATAGAATTTTCAAGGTATTTCCACCCCTGACACTCCTTAAAACAATCGGCGTATTCCACCTACATATCAGCTGATATCCATCCTAGCTGACGAGTATGTCTTTAAGTAATCTTTGAGTTCCTTGACAATGTCTTTGACTTGAATGTGTCTGAGGTTGCTCGCTGAGGCTTTACACTCAGCGAGTCCTTCATTGCTCACTAATGTCCAATCAGTGAGTCTTCCACACTTAGCTTAACTTCTGTTTAAATCTAGGCAGAGACAATTAGGCACTAAATTGGCCCAAGACTTCTTTACCATAATCAAACAAAAGCGACAATTACACATACATGTTTAGATGAATAAATAAGTCAAATATAAGAACACATGCTTAAAGAAATTTATAATCATAAACACAATCGCTAGGCCACGTTAAAGGGCAGCAAGCAAAAAAAATTAAAATTGTTAGAATTGGTTTATCATTAACCCTAACATTACACTAATATTACAACGTGCTACACAGCGGATATAGATCACATATAGCATAAATAATTAACCATAAAAACATAAACATAAATAAAGGATACATACCTTTAGCAACCAAGCTAGTGACGAAACACAAACGTCTTCGTGTACACGCACGTGTATCTAATCGTGCTTAACCTAAACTACTATAAGTTACTAAAAGAAATAACCTCCACGTGTATCCACACTACACGTCAAACGATATCACCCGAATGCTAGTTCTTGACCAACGAGCAATAGAACACAAGAATGATTGAAACCAAAAAACCCTAAGGGTTTGTTTGCTTCGTTCGACTAGAAGGGAGAGAAGAGAGAAGAATAGATTATTAGTTCTAAGCTCTAGGGTACTCCTTATATAGTAGATGATTTTAGAGTTTACCTAAAATACATAACTTGGAGAAAAAGTAGCTCAAAACTCAATCCAACACCCCCATGGGCCTATGGCCGGTAGAACCAAGGACCAACACCCCTTGGTGTTGACATTTTGACTTTTTTAATATTTATGGTTAATTACATTTAATTACCCATTAATTAAAAAGCCTTTATAGTTAATTACTCATAACGAACTAATTAACGACAATCAGTGTTCTTTCGTTAAATCATATATTAATATAAATAATAAATATACAAATATATTTGTGGAAACTAGAAGGGGGGTTGAATAGTTTACAGGTTCAGTTTCGTTTTAAAAACTTTGCTTACAAAATATGGTAAGTCGATTGTATGTTAACCAATTCACAATATGAACAAACAATATACAAACTAAACTAAAGCTAAATAACAATGACAATAATATGATGAGATAAGAAAGGCACAATCAAACCAACATGCCAAGATATATAGTGGTTCAGCTATGAAGCTCTTCTTCGCCCTACTCCACTCCCCCGATATCCTACTCGAGATTTCACGATGTCAACAAGCTCCCTTCAGGCGGTGAAAACCGTTTACACGTCGCTTACGTTATTTTTTGACACTAAGCTAAATGTCGAGTCCTAATCTTAGGTAGAACCAATCTACCACTTCACAATCAATACACAATCACTAGATCTACACTATCGGATTTACACACTATCCCGTAATCACATATTACATAAGATAATTACAATAGAGTTTTGATACTTAGAAGAAAAGAGGAGAAATCACTAATCAACACTTCTTTTCTTGACAAATACGAGTGTTCTTCTCTTGCATTTGAATGAGAGGAAAGAGATGAGAATAAGAGATTAGATCACTTGAAACAAGATCAAGAGATGTTAGTGATCAAGATATTTAGTGAGAGAAAGAAGGTTTTTAGAGAGATAAAGAAGAGTAAGAAAATTCGTGCAAAGAGGTCTCATTTTCAGCAAGGGATGGAGCAGTATTTATAGATAGGAAAATCCAACGGTCACTAGCAGTGGTCCTGGTGGTCCTAGATATATAAGGGTGCCGCCAGGTAGACCTCGCTCCCTTTTTTGTCTTTTTGTGGGGAATGTTGTATCTGGTATAGAAGCTTTCGTTTAGGGGGGGATTTGAATTTCAAATTTTAAGTTTTTAATAAAACTTTTCTTTTAATTAGAAATTATTTTGTATAATTAATTTTCTGAAATTCTTTTCTAAAAATGTAATGGATAAGAGAAAAATAATTTCATGATCACTAATTATTAATCATAGAAATGGAATTTTATGATTAATAATTTGTAAACGTTTAATTTTATCGTAAACGTTTTTACATTTTGTTATTATCAAAACGTTGAGAGGTCGAAAAATATAAATAACGTTTTTAGACATTATTTATATTAACAATCTCCCTCTTTTTTGATGATGACAAAATATAAACTCATTTTGTGTAAAATTAAAAGTTACAAAATTATTAAAGAGATTTGTTCCATTTCTCCCCCTTTTTGTCGATATCAAAAAGGATGATCGTCGAGTAGTTGTAGGAAGAAAGAAATCGATGATATCAAGACTCACCCTTAATGTATGCCCCCCTTGTTCGGGGCACCAAGGGATCGAACTTACAAAAATTGTTTGCTACAAAACAAAGTTAGAAATACAAGTACAAGATAAATATCTTTTAAGCAACACATTAGATTTAAGTCACCCAAAAAAGAGTTTCATTCAATCAATCAAGAAACTCATACAATAGCTAATGAAACTACTACATTCATACAACATAATATAAAAGTAGAGCTAATACGAGCAAACACACATTCATACAATATTTGTATGAATCATTATAATAAAGGGTGGATATAATAAGGCATAGATATACACAAGTAGAAGATGCCATAGTCAAAAGATGGGTTGTTTATTTTTTTGGTGAACTTGAGCTTTTAAGAGTGCCCAATTATGGTGAGGAGGTTGTTATTGAGGATGGAAATTAAGTGGAAGGACCAATGATGAGAGATTTGATACGATTAAGGTCATTTTTCAACGTATCAAATAGATTTCTGGTATCTAAGAAACAATGACAAAATTCCGAATGAAAGTTTACTTGATCTAAAGAAGGTGAAGGGATATGTGGTGAAGTATGAGGTGAAGGGTTTGTGGCTTCAATTGCTTGTTGGAGATTCATGTCAAGCAGATTTGATAGGTGGTGGATTTCATTTAGGTTTTGATTTAAGTTTTGTAGAGGTGAAGAGCATGAGAGAGAGTTGTTTGAGATAGGAGAGGTGGGAGTAGTTCTATTTGGTGGAGAAGAAGGTGGTGAGGGAGGAAGACCATGACTTTGTCTCCAAGGTTCAAGAATAGACCTTTGGTATTTTTATGAGTAGTCACGAGGGGATTTGCTAGAGGATGACATCGAGAACTTAAAGATAAGTGAAAGATTTAGAAGTGAAGATGTAATTGAGATGAAGAATAATGATGTTCATATATAGAGAAATGATAACGCCTAAATTATACATGTTTTCGACGGCGTTATTTGCATTTGTTTGATCATTTCTCGTGAACTTTTGGTACTTAATCAAGTATATTTGCTATTATATGTTCTAGGTATGTGTCGTGGAAGAAAAAGAAAGAATACACGAAGATAAGAAGCTTAAACGAAGAAGTAAACTCAAGATAAAGATCCCCCGACACCTGTCCACTGTTTTGGCCATAACTGGAGCATACGAACTCGGATTGAGTTGATTCAAGCGGCCACGGATAGAGAATTCAATTATCTACAACCATGAAAGAAGACAACTACTGAGATATTACCAAAACAACCAGTTTTGCAAATGTGTACAACATACTTTATGAAGATTCATTTAATTCACGAATCTGGTCCAAAATCCATCCACATACATCTTTAACTTGGTCCCCAAGTTATCTCTAGCCTATAAATACCTCCCTATGATGCCTTGGACGAAATCATCTCTTATTATATCATTACATACAAATCTCAAGAAGAAGATCCAAGAAAAGGCCAAAGTACGGCGCACTTTTCTCTAGTGCGCCGCACTATGATCGAGTTCCAAAAACCGCCGTACTATATTTCTTGTAAGCGGCACTTTCATTCAAACTTTCCAAGGAAACGGTTAAAGTCCCAATAAATGCTAAGTGCATTAACTCCCTAAGTGCATCGCACTTTTTCTCAAGTGCGCCGCACTTCTACCCGAAATCGGCCTATAAATAGAGAAGGATTTCTCTCATTTTACACACACCTCCACAAAAATTCTCTCATCATCCCACGCCATCTAATCACGAAATTCAAGGGTGGTGATAGCACCTTAAGGGTTCGGGTCGATTGGATTCAATAGCTTGGGTTTTATTATAGTTTTCGTTTGGGAGAACTAATTGTCGAATCGTTGATCTTGTAGACGTTGGTATAATTTCTACAACACTTTTAATATGAAGAATTCTGAATTCATAATGAATGTTATTTGTTTTGTTACTTTGATTATAGAGTAGTGTTCTTATGTTTGTTTTGGCATAATGTGATCTTGGATATGGAGCGTTTGGATATGTGTTTATTGAAATGGTTAAACATGATTTTCTAAGTGTAAAGGCCGAAAGGATACTTATAAACTTATGTTTTATCATTCCACCTAATATATTGGTTATAATAACTTATAAAGGCCGAAAGGATTTGTTGTTATTAATCGATATAATCACCAGTTATATTTAAAGGCCGAAAGAATTTATAACTTGTGATAACTCTATTTTCTAAACTTATAAACACTATCCTAAACACTTTATTATCAAAGTGATCATTGCCTAAACAAACATACCTTAATCATTTGATTGAATCATCCTTTCATTGCTTTCTTTGCATTATTCGATATATGCCCGTCTTGGTTAATTTGATCCGTGACAATCTTATTAACCCTAGCACCTTAATTACAAACTGTGAAAACTTCAAGTCCCGTGGAACGACCTGGACTTACCTAAAGCTATACTATACACGAACGGGTATACTTCCCGAGTGTTGTGTTTTTAGTAAAATCGGTATTTCTAGTATTATAAATTTAAAGCTTGTAAAAACACACATCAGTGTTGCATATGTTATTGTGAGTTTAAACGTTCTTTCTTTCTTTTATGTTATGAGTTATTGCAGAACTGTTGACAGGACAGTAAAAAAGCACATTTTGCCAAATCTCAGTTATTATATGGAAATACTAAAGGCGTGAATTCTGACCCATTTACTTAAAAGTGGTTAATTACTCTGATGTTCCTATGTTCCTGGGTCGAGATCCCACGAGGGAGTACCTTGGAGAGCTCCTTCATGTCATCTTCTATGATGCTTGGTGTATTCAACAATTTGTTAAATTATAGGCAAAAATTAGCATTGTTAACAATTTATGTTTGTTGGTAGTATAATGTAATAATAGCAACCCTTATATGTATTTTTGACACAACTCTGAAACTTTTGTTAATGTATATAGTTGCACTACTATTTTTGCTATTTTTGTTCATGTATGGTATCTTCTGAATAGAGAAATCTGAAAACGACAAAATCAGATTAAT